>CAUYRH010029563.1:0-24903 GCA_963574655.1 Perodicticus potto
CCTGTAGTCCCAGCTACTTGGGAGGCGGAGGCAGGAGACTCACTTGAGCACAGGAATTGGAGGTTGCTGTGAGCTGTGATGCCACAGCACTCTATCCAGGGTGACAGCTTGAGGCTCTGACTCAAAAAAATAAAAAAAAAATAAAAAAAAGAAATGCTTATGGAGAACATTTTCAGGCCACTTCTCTGGTTCTCTGCAGAGACTCCAGGATGGAGGGAAGGAGCAGCCACTAGATGCTGGAAAAGACAAGGAAATAAATTCCCCCAGAGCCTCCAGAGGAGAGTGCTGCCTTGCCTGTACCTTGATTTGCGTACAGAGACCTGTGACAGATTTTCATGCTACAGAACTGTAAGATAAGAAATCTATATTGTTTTTTTAAAAAACCAAAACCTATGCTTTCCTGGGTGTGTGACTCGTGGGAGGGAAAAGACTCAAATGAGATGTGCCCCCCCATTGTAGATCCCAAGCCCTGGCCTGCCCATTCCCAGGGCCTGCCTATTCCCCAAGCCTGCCCGTTCTTCACAATCTCCTCCAGTCCTGTGAGAGTGACTGTGGTTGTGGAAATGGTCCCTCCTGGGTCTTTAAGAGAAGGAGCACAGGGCGGAGCCTCTGGCTCAGTGAGTAGGGAGCTGGCCCCATATACCGAGGGTGGTGGGTTCAAATCCAGCCCCAGCCAAACTGCAACAAAAAAAATAGCTGGGTGTTGTAGAGGGCGCCTGTAGTCCTAGCTGCTCAGGAGGCTGACGTAAGAGAATCACCTAAGCTCAGGAGTCGGAGGTTGCTGTGAGCTGTGATGCCACAGCACTCTACCGAGGGCGACAAAGTAAGACTCTGTCTCAAAATAAAAAGAGAAGGACCACAGTAGAGTGAGGCACAGATGACCAGCAGGTAAGGAGGGACTGTGGGACATTGCCCAGCACCTTAGGCCTTCCCAATAAGACCTAGGCCTACCCTAGGGAGGGAAGGGGTAATCACGTGGTCCTCTGTGGCTCCCCTGGGGGTCACAAACTGGGTGACACTCCACAGTTGGAACTAAACAGGGATGTCTACTCTACCCTCCACCCCAGGGAGAGGAGGGGGTGACAGGGCAAGGGGTGTGATAAGGGCCCCCTCAGGGAGGAGCCTGGGAAAGGTGGAGGGTGCCGCAGGAAAGCCTGGGCTCTCCTCATTGTTCCTGTTCCCATTGTCCCCAGGCCAGGACACAGGGTCAGAGAAGGGGAGGGCCTGAGCTGGGGGAAGGGCACTGGGAAAGAGCAGCAGGACTGTAGGAGATAGAAATCCCCCCGACAGGAAGGACAACGGAAGCCTGGCAGGCAGGAGATGGGGGGTGGTTTAGGGAGGGAGCCAGGCCCACTCCGGCCGCCCCCTGCTGGTGTCCCCAGAAGGTAGGCCCCAGTGGAACGCAGCATGCTCTGACACCCTGGCACCTCACCCCCCCCACACACCTGTCCTCCTGCAGGAGTGCTCAGGCTGCCTCTGGTGGGGGTGCTGCTCAGGGGAGCATCCACAGTGCCTGGGCAGGGGCCTGCCAGGCTGGACCTAGTCTGAATAGGAAAGTGTTCAGGAGGACAGGGGGCTGGGGCCTGCCACCTTGCCACCTTGTGAGACACTTTCCCCCAGGGAGAGGGTCTGCCTCGCAGGGTGGGCTGCTACCTTGGGAACAGAGCCCATCCCAGGAACAGGAAACACTGTACCGTGGAGCAAGGCTGGCCACAAACATGGGACAAAAACACCAGCCACAGCCATCACTGTGGCTACCACAGAGGCCATGACACAACAGGGATTATTACTGTAACAGGTGATTTCACCTGAGTGGCTCGCACAGGGATCATGCCAGGAAGGGAGGTACAAGGGCCTCCCTAGCAGGTGGTTAGAGCCAGCGTCAGGCAAGGCAAAGGCATGCTCGAAGGTCCAGCTGGGCAGAAACAGATCACAGGGAGGGCAGATGGTGACCAGGACTGGACCCCCGCACAGGGTCAGGTGGATGGGACCACAAGGTTGGTGTGAGAGGTGAGGCCAGTTCAGGGTTTTTGGAGCAGAGAGCCAGGCCAGGCCTGGATTCCATCTGTGGGGGTCAGAGGTCAATTCTGGGGCCCTGTGTACCATCCACCCTCTAGCCACGCTCCAAGATACTCTGACTGAGACCAGACAATTCTTGCCAGAACTCAAGACCAGGCCTGGGAGAGTTGGAAGGTAGAACTTCAGGAGACCCACATCTGGTCAAGGTTCAGAACTGCCACCTCATACCTGCGGAGCACCCTTTCTCCCCTCTTGAGGGCAGTTCAGATGTTGGAAGCAGAGACAAAGAGCCTTGAGCACCATAAAAAGGAGGCTGGACTTTATCCTGCAGGCAATCAGAAGCCAGAGGGTTTCAGGATGGCCGGTCAGATTTGTGTTTCCGCAGGCTACTGTGGGAACCAGTGAGAGGAGTGTAGCTGGGGACAGGGAGCCCAGTGAATGGCACTGTTGTCCTGAGCAGGGATCAAGGTACAGCAAAATGGTTGGTGTCCAGGGAAAGCCCCAGGATGCCTGGGAAAGGGTTGTACCACCAAGGCCCTTTGGAGCCCCCATCCCTTTCCTCGGAGACCCAGCACAGCAGGAAGCTGTCCGAAGCTCTTTGCTGCGGGTGGCTCATCTCATTCCCCCATCCAGGCTGCCACCCAGGCTGCTGTAGACACCCAGACATCTGAGCTGTAGTTGGAACAGACTGCAGGACAAACAGCCGTGTCCCCAGGATGCCCCGCACACTGTCCTGAAAACTGACCTGTAACCACAGTTCTTGGAGCCTTCCGGAACCCAGATCCCCACCTGAGATCAAAGACCTGGTTTAAAGTCCCTTGTCTGACTTGCTGCCACCCAGCGTTGCCCCACTTGACTGTGTCCTTGGGCCAGCCCCCCGACCTACTGGGCCTCAGCCTCCCCATCTGTGAAATGAGAGGAGGCTGGAGGGTTTCAGAGATCCTTCCCCACCCTCATCCCGTGCACACTGGGGACACGGAGAAGAAGGGTGGACAAGCCCATGGAAGGTGGTGCATGTGACCAAAGGAACAGAGATGCAGAGGAGGGGGGACATTAGAGCTTGGAGCCTGAGAGGAGACAGTTTGGGGGTGCCATCACCTCCCTTTCCCCAGGAACCAGCGCCCAGTACTGGCTCTTGCCCACAGGCATGGCTGATGAGTGGATTAAGTTGTCTTTGGCAGCAGTTACCCATAACCAATTGATGTAAAGCCCAGTAGAGTTATGGAGGCCAGCACACTACGACCTGCCTTTTGGCAGTGCACTCTGGAGCTTTGGGGTAAGTCCCATTATCTCCAGTTCACAGACAAAGAGACTGAGGCTGAGAGTGGTGTGAGTCGCTGCCAGTGACCTCATACAGGGTCGGTGGGAGTGTAGGCCTTGGGTGCCCAGAGTGGGCAGGGTGCTGTAGATCACTCGCTACAGCCCTGGGCAGCTAGGTGTGCCCTCCAGAGCCTTTGGCAGCCCCATCCAGGAGATCCCTTAGAGGGAAACCCAGGGTGACCCCCCAGGAGAGGAAGTCCAAGGACCTAGCCCACACTCTTCCCTGCAGCCTGCCCTGAGTTTAGAGCTATAAGACCCAGGCCCACGGGCACGGGAAGTTCAGGTGAGGCTGAGCTCCCTGATAGGTGAATCAGGGGCAGGTTCCTGGAGGATGGAGTGAATGAGCTGAGTCTTGAAGGCAAGTCAGATTTTAATGAGAGAAGATGGAAATAAGGACATTCTGGGGTCAACCGCTAGCAGGAGCAAAGAAGGGTTGGGGCACAGGCAAGGCATAACAAGGGGGAGGCTGGAGGCAGGCAGGGCCAGCCCAGGAGCTGGAATGGGGGGCCAGGGAGGTCAGGATCCAGGTAGTAGGGAGCAGGAGGCAGGCACCATGGGTCATTTCTGTGTTGAGCTCTGAGGTGGCACCAGGACCAGGGAGGCCTGGAGAGCAACACACCCTTCCAGACTGTACCCCCTGCTCTGTTTGCCCACAGGACCAGCTCTCCTGAGGCAGCATAGTTGCCCAGCTCTGACTGAATCTGGCCAGTGCCTCCATCTTAGAGGGCATGGGGGCAGGGAAAGCAGGGTCTGGGGGACAGAAACCCTGACCTGGGAGAGGCCTCAGATCTACTACCCTCTCCCACAGCATGTCCATAGCATGCGCCCCTCACTGGGGGTGAGGAATCTAAGGCTGGCAATCAGCCAGATGGATTGTTTTTCCCAGGCAAGCAGGCCCCAAGCCCATGCCTGCAGGCCCAGGCACCACTGCCAACCTCCAGCCCCACCTCCCGCCCGGCACTGCCTGGCACTCCCCTTCTCACTGAGACCTGGGAAGACTGCTTTGATGGTGGGACGGTCACTGCCACCCACAGGTTTGCCAACACTTGGAGCTGAGCCTGAAGTTGCAGGAGCTCCAGGCCCAGTCCCACCCTGATGGCCTGGGGCGGAGGTTACCTAGCCTCTCTGGGCCTTGGTTCCTCCAGTGGGGATGAGAGGAGCTTCTGCCTCTCAGAAGCTGCTGACAATGAAACAGATAGTGCGTGCAAAAGTGCCCCCGGGAGCCCGCCTGGAAGCAGGGAGGAAGGTCAGGCAGCATACCACAGAATGTGTCGGAGCTGCCTGATGAGCCACACCACCTTGAGGAGGTCATGAGGCAGTAGGAGGTGCCAGGAAGGCTTTCAACAGGATGATTTTGGAACATAGGTCCATGATTAAAGCCCCCTCAGTGTCCCTCCAGCAAGGGGCTCCTCATTCCCCTCCAGGTATAGACCTGGCTCCTCCTGCCAGCTATGGGCTATGGGTGTGGTGTAGGTCTCCGGGCCCTACCTCTGAGCCCTGCTGGGTCCCTGGGCTTTCAAGACTGGAAAGGTGGGGGAAGTTCAGTGCTCAGCATGGCCTGTCCTCCTGGGGAAGGTGACCTGCACCATCTCTGTCCTGGGGCCTGTGAACTCTTTGGAATTCCCAGTGAGTCCCTCGGCAGCACCTGTCCAGTGTGGAGACAGGGGCACCCCTACTGCTGTTCTTCTTGTGGTGCTGCCCTCAAGCTGTTTCCTCTTGGAACAGGGAAGGTGGGCATTGGCTCTAGAAGGCTCTAGGAAAGAGGAGCAAGTTCCAAGTTCCTGTCAACAGCCCAGAAAGTGTTTGGCAGCTAGCTAAGCCTAAAGCCATAAAATGTTGTCACGTGGGCTTCAGCAGAAGGCTCAGGCTCCCCACTGTAGCTCCAGTCTGCACAGTGGCCCAGCCTGCGACACATAACTGTTAGGGCCTCACAGCTCTGTGAACATCCCTGCTGATCTCTCTGCCCTGCTCTGAGCAGCTATGGGGCTTTGAGCCAGTCACTCAAGTGCTGTGATTCTGTTCACTCACCTGGAAAGTGATAATTGTAGTACCTTGCTCCAGAGGAGAGTTTACTAAGCTGGTAAGTGCCCAGAAAGTAGTCAGGGGTAAAAAAAAAAGAAAAGTGACTTTTTTTTTTGAGACAGCGTCTCACTCTATTGCCCAAGCTAGAGTGCGGTGGCATCAGCCTAGCTCACAATAACCTCAAACTCTTGAGGTCAAGCCGTCCTCCCACTGTGGCTTCCCAGAGTGCTGGGTTAACAGGGATAAGCCACCTTCCCTGGCCTAAAACTGACTTTTGAAGGAGAAGGCCAGGGCTGAGAAATGGTAAGGGACCTGATGAGGTGGACAGAGAGGGCAGAGGTTATGACTGCCGACAGAGCTGCAGCAGGACAGGGAACAGGACAGAGACACAGTGCACAGGACAGTCAAACATGGTAGGGGTTGACAGGGAGGGTGACTTGGCAGGTCTGCAAGCTAAGTGCCTGCAGTGGGGCACCAGTGGGAAGAAAACCCATTGCTCGTATTCACTCATTAGTTCATTCAGTGTATTTACTGATTACCTGTAATGTGTGGGCACTGTCGGAGGTGCTGGGGAGATTTCTCCCTCCTTGAGCACCTGTTTCTCAGTGCGAGGCAGACATCAGCCAGTACATAAAATGCCCTCTGCAGTGTTCCAGAGAAGGTTAATACAGGGAAAGGGCAAAGGTGATGCCAGAGGTGGGAGGGGGCCCTCCTGACTGCATCTACTGGGCAGGATGTCATGTGTAAATTTATCCATTTTGCTGTGTATGTGTTCTTTTTTGACTGAACATAAGTTTTCATTTCTGAAGGATGAGTAAATAGAAGTGGGACTATACACACACACAAGATTTCCTAGGAAAATGGCAAACCGTTTTCCAAAGGGGCCAAACCACTCTGCAAACCCACCGGCAGTGTATGAGAGTTCTGGGGCCTCTTCATCCTCACCAACACATGACATTGTCAGTCCCATTCATCCCATTCGTTTACCCTTTATCAAAGATGTGACGATGACTAATGACTTTTTCACGTGCTGGTATGTCATCCATATCTCTGCTGAAGCATCTGTTCAAATTTTTAATTAGGTTGTTTGTCTTACTGAGTTATAGAATTTTTTTTATATATTCTGGATACAAGTCAATTTATTAGGTTTCTGTTTTGCATCTTGGAACTTTGTAACTAGAGGCCTAATAAAAATCACAATAATGCTAATAAAAAGACTTGTGTAGTCATTTCTCCTCTGCCTTTATCCCTTACAATCACAACTGTTCCCTCCTTTGTAGTCTCAGCCCTGAGGCTGTGCTTCCTCCTTGGAGATGTAGATTCTTGAAGACATCTGCCTCTAAAGGAGATCCATTTTATCAAAACCAAAAACATATTCTGGGCCAGGGGAATGTATAATTCTAGCACTTTGAGAGACCTAGGCCAGACAAGCCTAAGTAACTTGGCAAGGCCTCATCTCTACAAAAATGAAAAATTAAAATTAGCTGGGCATGGTGGTGCACACCTGTAGATCCAGCTACTTGGGAGGCTACGCCAGGAGGATGATGTGAGCCTACCAGCTTGAGGTTGCAGTCCACTGTGATAATGCTACTGCACTCTAACCCTGGCAACAGAGAGAGACTTTGTCTCCTTAAAAAAAAAAAAAAAATTGGGCGGTGCCTGTGGCTCAATGGAGTAGGGTGCCGGCCCCATATGCCAGAGGTGGAGGGTTCAAACCCAGCCCCAGCCAAAAACTGCAAAAAAAAAAAAAAAATTGTTTTATAGCCATATATTTTGAATTTAAGGAAAAAAAGTACAATTCAGAGGTAGCTTTATCAGTCAAAAAGCAACAAAATATTTTAGCATGGGACATGTCCTTGCAGTTTCCCCAGATAGATTGAACAGGGTGTATGTGTATGTGGGGGACCCACATCATACCAGTTCTGTGCTAACAGGAAGGCCTTACTGTAGGATTTTTTAGCTTGCCTTTTTATTTTTAATAGCCCAATTTGATTAGTTTGTCCTTTTTTTTTTTTTTTTTTTTAAGACAGAGCCTCTCTCTGTTTTCCTGGGTAGAGTGTTGCAGCACCATAGCTAATAGCAACCTCAAACTCTTGGGCTCAAGCAATCTTCTTGCTAGCTGGGACTATAGGCCTATGCCAGGACGCCTGGCTAGTTTTTCTATTTTTAGTATAGATGAAGTCTCACTCTTGCTCAGGCTGGTCTTGAACCCCTGACCTTGAGCAATCCACCTGCCTCGGCTTCTCAGAGTCCTAAGATTGCAGACATGAGCCACCCTGCCAGCCAGCCCTCTTTTTTTGAGAGAGTCTCGCTCTGTCACCCGCACTGCAGGGCAGTGGGGTCATGGTGACTCATTGCAATCTCTCACTCCTGGGTTTAAGCAATCCTCTTACCTCAGCCTCTCAAATAGCTAGGACTACAGGTGCCCACCACAACACCTGGCTAGTTTTTCTATTTTTAGTACAGATGGGGTCTTGTTCTTGCTCAGGCTGTTCTGGAACTCCTGAGCTCAAGCAATCCTCCTGCCTCAGCATCCTGGAGTGCTAGGATTATAGGTATGAAGCACTGCACCAGGTAACTGGATGGCTTTGAAACATAAATCTGCTGGGATAAATTGTGTATGAACAACTCGATTTCTGGGTTGGATTGACATAGTTCCCATTTACACATCACCTGTGAGCTAATCTGCATTATTAAAACACATGTTATAGCAAAACAGCCTGTATATAGTCTGGATCAGCAGGGAATGGGGTTTACATGTGTAATAATGGAATCCTGAAAGTTGTTTTAACCAAAAATATGTCATAATTGTATTGTGAAAAGGGAAAATATGTGTTGGGGGAAGGTGAGCAAGGTTGCTAAATTTTCTTTTCTTTTTTTTTTTTTTGAGACAGTTTCACTACGCAGCCCTCGGTAGAGTGCTATGGCGTTACAACTCACAGCAACCTCAAACTCTTGGGCTTAAGCGATTCTCTTGCTTCAGCCTCCCAAGTAGCTGGGACCACAGGAGCCTGCCACAAAGCCTAGCTATTTTTTTACTGCAGTTATCATTGTTGTTTAGTTGGCCCAGGCCAGGTTCAAAACCTGCCACCCTTGGTGCATGTGGCCTGCACCATAACCACTGTGCTACGGGCGCCAAGCCAAGATTGCTAAATTTTTACCTGCTGTAGTAGGGAGTCACTCACTTATATGTAGAACTGAAACATCAAGAAATAGCAGGATAGGGTCGGCACCTGTAGCTCAAGTGGCTAAGGCGCCAGCCACATACACTAGAGCTGGCGGGTTCGGGTCTAGCCCAGGCCTGCCAAACAACAATGATGGCTGCAGCCAAAAAATGGCTGGGTGGGCCTGTGGCAGGCACCTGTGGTCCCGGCTACTTGGGAGGCTGAGGCAAGAGAATCGCTTAAGCCCAGGAGTTGGAAGTTGCTGTGAGTTGTGACGCTAAAGTGCTCTACCCAGGGCGACCGCTTGAGGCTCTGTCTCAAAAAAAGAAAGAAAGAAAAAGAAATAGCAGGATAAGGCCGGGCGAAGTGGCTTATGCTTGTAATTGTAGCATTCTGGAAGGCCAAGACAGGTGGACTGCTTGAGCTTTCAAGTTCGAGACCAGCCTGAGCAAGAGTGAGACCCCATCTCTACTAAAAATGAAAAACTGAGGCAAGAGGATCACTTGAGCCCAAGAGTTGAAGGTTGCTGTGAGCTATGATGCCACAGCAGTCTATCTATCAAGAGCAACAAAGTGAGACTCTGTCTCAGAAAAAAGAAAGAAAGAAAGAAAGAAAGAAAGAAAGAAAGAAAGAAAAGAAAAGAAAAGAAAAAGAAAAAAAGTAATAGCGGGAGAAGCATAAGATTTAAGAAATAGGAAGATAAAACAAACAAAAATCCTAAAAGAATTGAAAGAGATTGTCTGCTGGGCACAGGGTTAAAGGGTTAGGCCTGGCGTGATGATTTTTATCAGAAGATTTTGCATGCTATTTATCTGGTTAAAAATTCAGAACATGAACAAAACATGTATAAAACATGTACATTTTCTTACCACATGGTACAGCAACAGTACTCCTATAAGGAAATTAAAAGCTTATGTCCATACAAAGACCTGCACAAAGATATTTATCATGGTTTTATTCGTAATTGCCAAAATTTGGAAAAGCTCAAGATGTATGTGAGTACAGGGCTAAAAAGAAATGGGCTATAAAACCATGAAAAGACGTGGAAGAAACTGATATGCATAGTACTGAGTGAAAGAAGCCAATATGAAAAGAGCTCCCTACTGGATAATTCAACAATATGAAATTCTGTAAAAGGCAAAACTGAGATAGTAAAAGATGAGCAGTTTCCAGGAGGTAAGAAGGAGAAAGGGCTGAACAGGTGGAGCACAGGGGATGTTTAGGACAGTGAAACCATGCTGATGATTCTACAGTGCTGGATACAAGTCATTATACATTTATCCAGACCTAGCCACATTCTTGGTCCACACCAAGAGGGAACCCTAACGTAAACCACAGATTCTGAATGATCGTGACATGTCTGTGCAGATTCCTCCACTATGACACATGTACCACTCTAGGGAGGGGAATGTTGGTAATGGAGGAGGTTATACCAGGTGGGGAGGTACTGGGGGTATATGGGAAATCTCTGTACCATCTGCACAATTTTGCTGTGATCCTAAAAGTACTCTAAAAAATGAGACAGAGTCTCACTCTGTTGCCCTGCGTAGAGTGCCATGGTGTCATAGCTCACAGCAGCCTCACATTCTTAGGCCCAGTGATTCTTTTGCCTCAGCCTCCTGAAGAGCTAGGGCTACAGGAGCACATCACCATGTCTGGCTAGTTTTTCTATTTTGAGAAGAGATGGTGTCTCAATCTTGCTCAGGCTGGTCTTGAACTCCTGAGCTCAGGCAATCCACCCGCCTAGGAATCCCAGTGGATTTTTGAATTAGAATGGGATTCTAGGTCTTTCTAGGTTCTTTACTATGTCACAAGTAAAGAACATTAGAAGCCAACTAGGGGGATGAGAAGCAAATGACTCACGGTAGCTGTGATCTATACCAGTTTGTTCAGGGGGTGGTGGTGGCTGTTAAATTCCCTCTGTCCCAGCCAGACCCACCTCTCAGGACCAGCATTCTCCAGCAAAGCTCCAGTTTGGCCTGTACTGAGCTCTTCATGTCTCATCTAGCTGCACAGTCCAGAGGACTTATCCAGGCAGGGATGAGGTCTACAGCTTCCCTTCAAATTGCTGGGACGTGTGCACTGTGTCCGCCCCATTCACTTCAGTTTTCTGAACTCTTTCGGAATCATCTCAGGCACTCGGTACAAATCACAGCATTATCTCCCAATACCAAGAGGGCCACCCTGGTGCTGGCCACCTTCCTTGGTGTTGGCAAGAGGTTGGATCACCCTGTTCCCGCTTGTGCTCAGTCTGCATGGGAGAGGCCAGTGGGGGCTGGCATGTGCGAAAAGGCCCTACTGTTCAGCTAGTGGGGGCATGTCAAGGGCAGGTTGATGTGCCTGGGCACCTAAGGCAGACTCTAGGTGAGCCTGAGGTCAGTGCAGAGGCTGGAACCTCCCTGCCAGGCAACAGTATCTCACCCAGTACAGGTAATGGCAGATGGTGTTCACTGTGGGCCGCACCCATCATTTTATGTAATCCTGAAAAAAGTCCTTGAGGTAGTCGCTATTATTATCCCACCTTGAAGATGAGAAAACTAAAGCACAGAAGGGTTACATAACTTGCCCCAAATCACACAGTCAGAACTAAGTAGTAGATGGTTTAGCTCCAAAGTCCAAGCTCATAGACACCATGTGAAAGAAAGCACCTTTTAGTCAGGTCCCAGCCACTTGGGAGGCTGAGGTGGGAGGACTACATGAGCCCAGGAGTTTGAGAACAGCTGGGGCAATATAGTAAGACTGCAATCTAAAAACAATACCTCCCCCCCTAAAAAACACATTTTTTTAGCTTTTTGCTCCAAAATATCTAACTAGTTATAGCAAAATGGGTCCTGAGCTCATGAAACAATGCAAAGTATGTGCATTGTAGATGGTGCAGGATTTAGAGTCAGAAGAACTGGCTTTGTATCTTGGCTCTCCCACTCCATGGCTGCAAGACCTCAAAAGCCTCCATTTCCTCATCTGTAACCAAGGGGAAATGTTATTTCCTTCACGGTGAATAAGATAAAATCTGTTGAAACACCTGGGAATAGTACAATGACAATTTTTAAAATCAAAGTTAAATTTCAACATAAAAAATAAATTCATAGAGCCTGGAAACTCGCTCAGAGGTGGCCGGGATTTAGCTCTTTGGAAAGATCACAGCAGATGACTAAGTAAGAAATCCCGGGGCCAGGAAATGCAGGGAGGTTTGAGAAGCTTCTAGAAGGGGGGTTTTGTACAAGACGATGATGGAATCAGTGTTCCAGCTTGGGACAGTGAAGGGACATTGTCCTTGGGAGTAGGAGCCAAGGTTGATGTGAAAGCAGATGGCCAGCTGAAGTGGATGGAGCAAGGCAGGAGGACCTTGTACTGGCCAGGTCACTTTTCCCCCCGCCTCCATTTCCTCCCATCAGTGGACACCTGTGACAGGGAGCACAGCTGGCCAGAGTTCCAGGTGGGACAAAGAATAGGGGTGAGAGAACTGGGTTCCCTGGCTCCCACAGTCTCTGTGAAGACTGCCCCAAGGCCACTGCCAAGCTACTGGGTGTGACTGTTACATAACAGGCATTGATGGTGGTATGGGAAGGTCTTGAGTAAAGGGAGGTGAAGGGAGCCACATACATAATTTTTTTTTTTGTAGTTTTTGGCCAGAGCTGGGTTTGAACCCACCACCTCCGGCATATGGGGCTGGCACCCTACTCCTTTGAGCCACAGGTGCTGCCCCACATACATAATTTTGAGTCTTGTTAAAAGGCAGTTGCACTTATGATCCAAAAAGTCTCTGCCTCAGGAATTCTTCTGTGGGATCTTATCCTACAAAAATCCCTGACAAACAAGAAAGGTGTTTGCAGTTATGGTTTGTGCCACACCTATGCTGGAGGTTGGCTTTTCACCCCCCCTCCCCCAGAGCTATGCTGCATCCTTCAGCCTGCTCTTGCCTTGGGAGACCAGTACTGTGGACTGTACCACAGGTGGCCAGCCCCGCAACCCACTGGGGTTTTGCCCAAAGAAACACCCCAAGCGAGGTCAGGGATGGGTCCTGCTCCACCTGGGACTGCCTTCGATGAGCTGTGTCGTCTGACCCAGTGGCCTTGCTCTCAGAGTCAGGCCTCTTGCTGATGTGATTCTCTCATTTGACCTCCCCTCTGCTTCCCTCCAGGCCTGGGGTGGAAATGGTCTCCGGATGCTGGCCCCAGAGTCCTGCACTCCCCTTATGGTGAATGTCCCCTCTGTATGTAGCCCACACTTTGTAAATTACTCTCCTGGAACTTCCCTAATTTGCAGAAGCCATCTGTTTCCCCACAGGACCTTGCCTGACACAAGGACTTGACAGCATCAGGAATAATGTTAAAAACTGGAAGTGCCTGGTCAGAGGGCTGTGCGCCAGCGGGGTGCGGGGTGAGAACGTTAGGAAAAACCCGGAGTAAAGGCGGGGTGGATCGGATCCTTGGTGAAAAACAAAAGAGGGGAGACCAAACTGTGTGCATGACACATCAGAAGAAAGCTCCGTGTGTGCAGGAACTGAGACTAATGTCCTCGGGCCGGCACGGAGGACACAGAGAGGTCAGGAATGAACGAGTGAATGAGCGACTGAGTGAGCGAGCGAATGGCGTGCCCTGGCCCAGCCCAGGACTCTTTCCTCCCCACAGGACTCCAGACAGATCCCGGAGCAGGGAAGAATGCGGTTTAGATCCCAGAAGCCCAGCCCGGGTGCGCGCACCAGGCCCCCAGGGAACCCTCTCTGGGAAGGGAGCCCCTCCACCCCCGCCCAAGGCCCGCGGGGTGGAGCCTGAGGAGCGGGCAGTCCCTGGAGGGGGCGCGGAGCTGCCAGGTGGAGGCCACCGGTCTGCGCCCCAGCAGGTCTCCGCCCGGTGGCTCTGGGTCAGTGGGGAAACCTCTCTGGGCTTCAGAGAACAGCAGCCTCCCAGAGTCCTTGCAGGGATGAGATGAGGCTCCAGCGAGCACGGGGATCCCCTCCTGGTCCGGGCACCCCGCGACCGCCACAGAGGCCTGTTGTAGGAATGAGCCCCCACCCCATCCTGAGGCCTAAGACTCCTCGTGGGTGAACTGACAGGATCGCCCTGCTCCGCCATCCGGGGGGTTGCCGCTGGGTTGCCTTTGGGGGAGGCAGCAGTGGAGTGCGCCCTCCACATTGATTAGGCGCCTCCTCTGCTGGGCGCCGGGGACCCCGTGGGGGACACACCAGCACAGCCCGCGGGCCGCAGGGGCCGCGCACGACCTGTGGAGGAGGCAAGGAGAGCAGGTCGCCGAGCGCAGGTGCCGAGGTCGCTCAAACCCTAATAATAGTAAACATCCTTAATGCCCCAGAGGGGCCAGAGGAACCACGACTGAATCCACGACTGGTTTGGGGCCAACAGCTACGGGGCCACCTCAGCCTGTGTCCCCACTGTCTCACCGTGCCCGCAGTGCAGGCTGCCAGGGCAGAGTGGGTGCGTCGGGCAGTCAGCAGAGCCGTGGGCGTGAACTGGAGAGCAGGAGACCTCGCTGGCCACCCCTGGGGGCTCAGGAAGGGTCTCAGGGGTCCCAGCGCCAGCTCTGAAGTCTCCTCCTGCTGGGAGGAGAGTTGAGAGCTGCTCTCTGGGGCCGAGTGGAGACAGAAAGGGACCTGATAACCAAAGGCCTCCCTACTTGACTCTTGCCAAGGCCAGGCAGCCTCCCCATCCATGCTGGTCATTGGACATTGAGCCTGAAAACTCGCCAGAACACAAACCAGACTCTCCTTGTCTAGGAACCCATGCCTGACCTCACTGCCCTCGCTGGTCCTGCCCTAGAGCTGAACCCAGAACAGCATCTTATGCTCACCCTCATCTAGGGCACTTCCCCTCCCCCCATATTGCCTACTCAATATTCAGCTCAAATGTCACATTTTCCTGGCAAAAGTAGCTGTCTCTAACCCATTACCTGTTTTTATAATATGTTTTTTTATGCACCCCCAGAGCCTTTCCTGACCAGAATACAACCTCTGTAAGAATAGGGACCTCTTCTGTTTTGCTGGAGGATGTGACACTAGGGCCTGCACTTGGAGAAACATGTTATCAATCCAGCTTGCTGGCCTCTGGCGGAGACAGGTACATGACAGGTCTAAGGCGGCAGACTGTGACCAGTGACTGAGCGGTTAGCAGTCTGGGAGAAGGTGATAAGATGAACAAGAACAGGTCACACTTCTTAGGGACACAGCACAGGACTTTCTCATACGTGGGGAGGTGGCTGGACAAGGGTATGGAGGAAGGGTGGGCCAAGGTTCAGGGGGGCTAGGGGACAGGGGAGACAAACTTGAAAATGTAGAATGGAGCCATGTTATGAATGTCCCCTCCCCCATTTGTAAGTTGCAGTCCTAACCCCAGTACACCTCAGAATGCAACTGTATTTGGAGATAGGGTCTTTAGAGAAGTAATTGGGTTTAAATGACATCCTATGGTCACGTGCGGTGGCTCACGCCTATAATTCTAGTACTTGGGAGGCTGAGGCAGGTGGAATACCTGAATTCAGAGGTTCGAAACCAGCCTGAGCAAGAGCAAGACGCTATCTCCAAAAAACAATAGCTGGGCATTGTGGCAGGTGCCTATAGTCCCAGCTATTCCAGAGGCTGAGGCAAGAGAATTCCTCCAGCCCAAGAGTTTGAGGTTGCTGTGAGCTATGACATCACACAGCACTCTATCGAAGGCAACAAAGTGAGACTCAGTCTAAAAAAATTTTTTTTAATAAATAAATAAATAAACAACATAGCATGATTGAGACCTAATCCAATAGGACTGTGCCCTATAGAAAGAAAGCACCCCCAGGGATGTGTGCTTACACAGAAAAAAGACCAGGTGAAGAGCCAGCCAGGGGCGGAGACCAGCAAGCAAAGAAGAGAGGCTTCAGAAGAACCCAGTCTCACCAGCACCTTCATCTTGGACTTCCAGCCTCCAGAACTGTGAGAAAATAAGTTTTTGCTATTTAAGCCACCCAGGCTTGGCACCTGTAGCTCAGTGCCTAGGGGGTCAGCCATATACACCAGGGCTGGAGGGTTCAAACCCAGCCCAGGACCATCAAACAACAATGACAATTGCAATAAAAAAATAAACGGGCATTGTGGCAGGCGCCTATAGTCCCAGCTACTTGGGAGGCTGAGGGGAGAGAATCCCTTAAGCCCAAGAATTTGAGGTTGCTGTGAGCCATGATGCCACTGCACTCTACTGAGGGTGACACAGTGAGACTGTCTCAAAAAAAACCCCACACAGTCTGTGGTATTTTGTTATGGCAGGCCTAGCAAACTAATAGAGACTTTACCTTTTTAAAAAAATTTTAATTTAGCCGGGCGTTATGGCGGGTGCCTGTAGTCCCAGCTACTCAGGAGGCTGAGGCAAGAGAATCGCCTAAGCCCAGGAGTTGGAGCTTGGAGTTGGATTTGGAGTTGGAGCCCAGGAGTTGTGTGAACTGTGTGATGCCACGTCACTCCACCGAGGGCGACAAAGTGAGACTCTGTCTCTACAAAAAAAAAAAAAAAAAAAATAATTTAGGGCAGCACCTGTGGCTCAGTGAGTAGGGCACTGGTCCCATATACCAAGGATGGCGGGTTCGAGCCTGGCCCCAGCCAAACTGCAACAATAAAAAATAGCAAGGCATTGTGGCGGGCACCTGGGGTCCTAGCTGCTCGGGAGGCTGAGGCAAGAGAGTTGTCTAAGCCCAGGAGTTGAAAGTTGCTGTGAGCTGTGACGCCACAGCACTTTACTGAGGACAATAAAATGAGACTCTGTCTCTAAAAAAAAAAATAAGTAAATAAATAAATAAATAAAATAAAAATTTTAATTTAGTAATAAAATATATTCTGATTAAAATACCAAACATGAAATGTAACAGTGGCCAGATGATAAAGATCAACATTAACAGTGACATGGTTTTGATCACATATACCCTTAATATGATGTAATGAGAATGGTACTTCACCACTGTTGTCTCCCTCAAAATCCACCACTTCAGTCTCCTCATGAGAAAACATCACATACGTTTCAACTGAGAAGCATTCTACAAAATACCTGACCGACCAGTACTCCTCAAGGATAGTGACTGGGTGCCGGTAGCTCAGTGGTTAGGGCGCCAGTCACATGCTCCAGTGCTGGGGGTTTCAAACCTGGCCCAGGCCTGCCAAACAAACAGAAAAAACAAAAAACAAGGAAAGTCTGACAAACTGTCACAGCTCCAAGAGGAACCTAAGGAGATGGGAAGCTAAATGTAATGTGTCCTGCAACAAAGGACATTAGGTAAAAAGTAAGGAAATCTGAAAAAAAGCATGGACTTCAATTAATAATAACATATTGATACTGGTTCACTAGTTGTAACAGATATAAAGGCAACTGAAGGTGTTGGGGGGTGTCATAACAGACGTGCTATGCAAACATAGGGAAGACCTGGCCAGGCACTGTGGCAGGTCCCTATATTGCTACTTGGGAGACTCAGGAGGGTTGCTTGAGCCTAGGAGTCTGAAACCATGTAGTAGATTGTGTCTATAAATAGGCCCTGCACTCCAGCTTAAGCAACACAGAAAGATCTTGCCCCTAAAATAAATAAGTAATAAAAAATAAGGGGAGAACTAGATGGAGGAAGGAGAATCTGAGAATTCTGTATTTCAAACTCTATGATTTTTCTGTAAACTGTTCTGAAAATAAAGTTTATTTTTTACAAAAGTAATGATGAAAAGTCTCATTCTGAGTTTTGTTTCTTATCTACCTAGTTCCCATTCCACCTGCAGTCGTTTGCTTTCATAGTGTTTGGTGGACCCTTCCAGAATTTCTTTAGGCAAATATGAATATATACTGATTTTCTCCAAAGGGCTTTCTTATTTGCTTTAGGCAGTATTTAGTCATTCTTTTCTTTTCTTTTTTTTTTTTTTTTGAGACACAGTCTCACTTTGTTGCCCTTGGTAGAGTGCCATGGCATCACAGCTCACAGCAACCTCCAACTCTTGGGCTTCAGCTATTCTCTTGCCTCAGCCTCCCAAGTAGCTGGGACTACAGGCGCCTGCCAGAATGCCCATCTATTTTTTGTTGCAGTTGCCACTGCTGTTTTAGCTGGCTGGGGCAGGGTTCAAAGCCGCCACCCTTAGTATATGGGGCCAGCACCCTACTCACTGAGCCACAGGCACCGCCCTCTTTTTTTTTTTTTTTTTTTGAGACAGACTTACTCTCTCACCTAGGCTAGAGTGCCATGTGTCAACCTAGTTAACAGCAACCTCAATCTCTTGGGCTCAAGTGATCCTCCTGCCTCAGCCTCCTAAGTAGCTCAGACTACAAGTTCCCGCCACAACACCTGGCTAGTTTTTCTATTTTTAGTAGAGACAGGGACTCAATCTTGCTCAAGCTGGTCTCAAACTCCTGACTCGGCCTCCTAGAGTGCTGGGATTATAGGTGTGAGCCACCACAACAGGCCCAATCATTCTTTTTTTTCTTTCTTTCTTTTTTTAAAGACAGAGTCTCACTTTATTGCCCTCTGTAGAGTGCCGTGGTGTCACACAGCTCAGAGCAACCTCCAGCTCCTGGGCTTAAGCAATTCTCTTGCCTCAGCCTCCCGAGTAGCTGGGACTACAGGCGCCCACCACAAAGCCCAGCTATTTTTCTGTTTTTGCATTTCGGCCAAGGCCGGGTTTGAAACTGCCACCTTCGGTATATGGGGCCGGCAACCCACTCGATGGGCCACAGGCGACGCCCCCAATCATTCATAATATATTGTTTCAAACATACAAAGAGAAAAGTACACTCCCATATGTCTACCTCCCAGATTCAACCATTATCAAGAATTGCCATATATGCATCAGCTGTTCCTAACTCTCTCGCTCTCTTTCCCTCTTGCTGAATTGTTTTTAAACACAACTCAAACCTCTTCTGTATGATAGGACACATCCCTGAGCAATATGGTCATCTTCTTACACAACTCAGCATTAGCCTGTCTCCCACCACTAATGAGTGATTCCTGAGGAACCTTCTGTGGACTTTTATCTGGGTGATGGGGAGACACAGGGGGCTTTACAGGGAGGGTGTGTGTGTGCCAGAATTATGTCTGTGCTCTGGGAAGACAGAGGGCAGATGGCTGGGTGTGGAGGTTAAAGCAGGGAGCTAATTATGAATACCTGTGGTCAAGGTGTGAGGTGACAGGGACTGATGCCTGATGGTAGCAGGCAGGGTAGAGAAGAGGAGGAGGACCAGCTGAAGAGCCCCTGGCATGGGGGGCACTGACCAGCCTGCCTCAAAGGGACACCTGCCTGGAGGATACAGGAGGCTGTGGTGTGACAGCAGAGTAACAGCAGAGTAATTGTCTATGCCCACAGGTCTTACAGACAAGAGTGGAGTCCTTCTGGACAAGGTTCCCTTTCTGGGGGGCAGTGGGCTCATGTGATCACCTTATTCCAGGTGGCACCTTTCTGCAGGGCAAGGCCTGTTGTTGGTCCGGCTTTGTAGGCCTGCACCTACTCCTGCACGATTCGTGGACATTAGTATGTCAGAACTGGGGGGACCATCGGAGATTACAAAATCTAATCTAAACTGAGGCCCAGAGAAGGAGTGAAAGTTGCTAAAGCCCCACAGGAAGTCAGAGGAGAGACAGAATTAGAACTCAAATAGGTCTGACTTTCAGCCTAGGATTACCCACTGAAATTCCTCTTTTCTCAAAACCCTGCTCCCAAAAAGAAGTGTCACTAGCCATTTATGCCCCAGTGAGAATAAGTTTAAAAGTCCCAGGGGGCAGCACATGTGGCTCAGTGAGTAGGGCGCCAGCCCCATATACCGAGGGTGGCGGGTTCAAACCTGGCCCTGGTCAAACTGAAACAAAAAAATAGCCGGGCATTGTGGTGGGCACCTGTAGTCCCAGCTCCTCAGGAGGCTGAGGCAAGGGAATCACCTAAGCCCAAGAGCTGGAGGTTGCTGTGAGCTGTGACGCCACAGCACTCTACCAAGGGTGACAAAGTGAGACTCTGTCTCTAAAAAAAAAAAAGTCCCAGGGACATTTGTACACTAAGCTTCCTTACTAATGACAACATAACTGCAGGATAGTAAGTATTTACAGAGTAATGAAGCAGCGACTATTTGCATGGATGGTGCTAGGAGTTTTTCGAACATCATGTCTGACCTTCCCCCACCTACCACCATGGAGGCAAGAGGCCGGCCTTATCCGTACAACCTCTCATTACAGAAAAGAGCACTCTGAGAGGTAGAGATGTGGCTTGTTCAAGACCATATAGCAAGGGCGTGACAGAGGTGCTGATACAAGTCTGTCTAACTGGAAAGTCCACACTCGCAAACACTAACCTCTGTGGCCTCTGAAGGACAGGGCTGGCTCTCAGGAATGGGGCTGGTGGTGACTCCCTGCTCTCCTCCTCCTTTCTGCCCCTACTTGGCAGTACCCTGGAGCCTCTCAGGGGATCAGACGGGCTACCGACCGACCCGACCACCACTTGCTGCCTTCTCCAAGGAGCTGCGTGCTTCCCGCGGTGGTTTAGGCCTTGGATGTTTGGGATCCACAGACCTTCATGTTTGGGATGCTAGAGTAAATTTAAGTGCTGCCAAGGGGAGCACGTCAGTCCCTCAGTTTCATCTCTGTCAGCGTTCCGGCGAATGGCACGATGTGGAGGGCGCAGAAAGGGTGCCTGCCCGCTTGGCAGCCTTTACTGAAGTTCTGCCCCAGGCCTTGCTCTGGTCTCTGTCACTCAGGCACTCAGGCTCCGGGAGTATATGTCACCGGAGTCAGGGCTGTAAGGAGAGATCCTAGAGATGGGGACCGGACCTTGCCCTGGGACGCTGGAGCGGAACCTCGAAGGATTCTGGCACAGGTGGGCACAGGCCTTCCAGGTGAGGGGCTCGTCGTGTTGAGAGCCAGTGTGCATGCAGGAAGGCCGCCGCGGCCCAAGGGACACAACAGGGCAGCGGGGAGCTGCGGAATACGCAGGGCGGGGAACCAGACGTCAGCGGCCGAGGGCGCCAGTCCGGTCGGTGCGTTCATTCGAGCGACGCGGCCAGGCCACCCGGACGCTCTGCGGGTGTACCCCGCGCCCCGCCCCACCAGGCCTCTAGCCTGCAGCGCGACGAAGCGCCGGCGACCCTGGGGTCAGACTGCGGTCGGAGCGCGGTCGCGCGCGCCGTCCCCGCGGGGATGCGCCCCGCCCACCCGCCGGCCTCAAGATACCCGGGGTTCGAGTCTACGCCCTGCCATGACTCCCTTCGTGCCTCGGGCCACCCCTTCCCTCTTTGGGCCTCCGTTCTCTCATCGTCCAAGGTCTCTGGGAGCTGGGGCTCAAGGTCCCTGCGTAGCCCCAGTCCTACAGGGCCGCGGCGCGCGGGCGGGGGTAGCGGCTCACCCCTCCCCCGCCGCTTGGAGCGCGGACGCGCACGGGCGCGCTCTCACCTGGCTGCCGCCGAGAGCGAGGTTGAGAGGGCGGGGCCAGGAGGTCCCGCCCATTGCCCGCCCCCTCCCCACCGACCCAATCAGAGGAGGCGACAGGCTCAGTGAAGGGCGTCGCGCTGGGGGCGTGGTCTGCGGGGGCAGAGGAGCTAGCCTGGCGGGCGGGCGGGAGGCGGTCGGGCTTCGACGGAGGCGGCGGTGGCTGGGTCTCCGGGACAGCGACGCAGCGCGCCGGCGGCCGCGACAGAGCCGGCGAAAGCTCCGCAGCCCGCCGCAGCCCCCGCCTCGCCGCAGCCAGGCCGAAGAGCGCCGCGGCAGGCGCGCGGCCTGTGAGGGCGGCCGGAGCGGCGGGCGCGGCGCGGCACCCAGCGTCCTGTCAGGCGGTCGAGGGCGCCGCGGACCCGCGCCGCGATGATGCCGGTGGGTGCGGGCGGCGGCGGCGGCGGCGGCTTCCTCAGCGGGCCGCAGGCCAAGCCTCCTTCCTCCCGCGCTCCCCGCCCCCGCGGGCCCGTGAGAGCAGAGCGGGCGGGCGGGGAAGGAAGTGGCTGGGCGGGCGCGCCGGGCCGGCGCCCCCCGGGCAGGCAGGTGGGGGCGGCGCCGCTGTCAGCGCGGGCCGCGCAGTGGGCTGCGGGTGGGAACGCAGGTTGACGTGGAGCCGTCGCCCTTCCCTGCGTCCGGCGGTGGTCAGCCAGGGGCTGGTCCGCGGCGCAGCGGAGACCCCTGCCTGAAATTTCCCGGGGTCGCGTCCGGAGCCGGCAGTGCCGGCGCCTGGCGTGCGGCCGCCCGGGACCCTGGGCCGGCGTTGCGGGCCGGTCCGGCTCCGAGAGCCACCTTAGGCGGGTTCGGGCCGGTGCGCTCCGGGGCCGGGTCGCGCCCACTGGGTTCCGAAGGTTGAGCAGGGCTCGTGGGTCCGAGCGGTGCCTTTGTCCTGCGGTAGGATGCTTTTGGCTAGAAGGGCACTGGCCGTGCGATATGCTGTCTTCCCACCGATCTTTGCTGTATAATCTAAATGGCAGTGGGTGTCGAATGCTGATTTATTTTTTTTTAACTGGCTTTTGCGAGGTAAACGTCATGATTTATGAAAAATTGTGGGACTGGCCGTACCCGTTTCAGTGCGTTGGTGTGGAGTGCTCGTACACGAAGTAAAATTCTCGAACACGTTTGTAGTAAAGTCACATTTTTTTAACCTACAATTACTACATTGAAAATCACGTTTCGCAGAGACAGTGGAGTCTCTGCATTTTCAGCTTCAATGCTGTTACTCTGCTATCCTGAACCCAAGGACATTTAGATTAGGATTTTCCCCCTTGATCTTTCAAGTCATTTCCTGTCTCTTCATAATCTCTTCTCTTCTTTTGAACTGATTCCAACACGTCTTGTTTTCAGACTCTTTTAAGGTTTGACCTGGTTGATCCTTAGATCTTTCTTTAGCTTTAGGCTTGTTGGGTTTCGAAACATTGGGTTTTAAATACGTGATTGTGTCACAATGGAAAGAGAATTGGATGAGCATCAGAAGATCTGGGATCAAATATTGGTTCTGCCACGGTTTAGCTATGTGACCTTGAAAAAGTCAAGGTCTTTGAACCTAGAATTACCTTTTAAAGTGGGGATAAAAACATACCAGTATCTGAAGGCTTTCCTGAGGATCAAATGATGATGTGTCCAAAAGAGTGTGTCAAACAGAAAGCCATGCAAACATTTATTATTGTTAACATGGCTTTGAATTTTGAATTTCTAATTTCAACCTCTGTAAGATAAAACATTTGAAAACATTCCCTCCTTAATTCTCACCGGCTAGATTTTGAAAGGCATTAGGGTGTTGAGGAATTTTGAAAGCAGTTTTTACTAATCCTGCAAAGATGATTGATGCGTTCATACTATAGTAATATTGAAAGATATATCTGTACAAATTTTGACTGGTTTCATCGTTGTATAATGTTTAATTACAAATACCCTGCCAAGAATCTTGGATTAAAATTTACATATGCTTCACTCAGACATTTTACCTTTATTCCACGTTATTTCACGTTATTAGAGTTTTGAGTCTCTACCTTAATAGGTGTCCTTTTCAAGAAGTTTGTTTAGCTGGCAGTTGAGAAACTACTCAGAGAATTCCCAAATCTTTAAATTACTCAAAACAATGAAATACTGTTTTTAAAAAACAGGTCTGTTAACTATTTAAAACACACTGCTTTTGTTTTAAAATGGCTTTGGAAACAGATTATATTCTTAGTTCCTCTTTTGTGACTTTTACTTTCTTATTTCCTTCTTGATCCCTAAAACTACTATTTGTGGGATTGAGTCCTTTATTAACACAGTTGGAGTTGGATGTAAATTTAACAGAAATTTTTTTTTTTTTTTTTTTGTAGAGACAAAGTCTCACTTTATTGCCCTTGGTAGAGTGCCATGGCATCACACAGCTCACAGCAACCTCCAACTCTTGGGCTTAAGTGATTCTCTTGCCTCAGCCTCCCGAGTAGCTGGGACTACAGGCGCCTGCCACAACACCCGGCTATTTTTTTTTGCAATTTGGCTGGGGCTGGATTTGAATCCACCACCCTCAGTATATGGGGCCAGTGCCTTACCAACTGAGCCACAGGCGCCTCCAATTTAACAGAAATTTTAAGAACATGCTATTCTTACTTGATAGGATCTTAAACTGTTCATCTAAAATGTAAGTAAGAGGCCCGGTGCGCGTCTCACGCCCTGTAGTGCTAGCACTCTTGAGAGACCAAAGCTGGTGGATTGCCTGAGTTCACAGGTTGGAGACCAGCCTGAGCAAGAGCTAGACTCTGCCTCTTTTTGTGTGTGTGTGTGTGTGTGTGTGTGTGTGTAGAGACAGAGTCTCAGTTTATCACCCTCAGTAGAGTGCCGTGGTGTCACACAGCTCACAGCAACCTCCAACTCCTAGGCTTAAGTGATTTTCTTGTCTCAGCCTTCCGAGTAGCTGGGACTACTGGTGCCCGCCACAACGCCAGCTATTTTTCTGTTTTGCAGTTTGGCCGGGCCGGGTTAGAACCCACCACTCTCAGTATATGGGGCCGGCACCCTACTCGCTGAGCCACAGGCGCCACCCTAGTCCCTGCCTCTTAAAAATAGCTGGGCTTTGTGGCAGGCGCCTGTCATCCCAGCTGCTGGGAAGGCTGAGGCAGTAGAATCGCTTGAGACCAAGAGTTTCAAGTTGCTGTGAGCTATGATGTCATGTACTCTATTGAGGGTTACAAAGTGAGACTATGTCTCAAAAAACAAATAAAAATAAAAAATAAATGTAAATAAGATTTTTCTCGGTTTACCATATTTTTGGTGTTTATCATCATGATGAATCATCAAAGGAAGATTGGGTTATGTTTTGCTTAGTTTGTTTAGCATAGCACTATCCAATAGAAATGTAATGTGAGCCACAAATACAATTTTAAATTTTCTATGTGAAACTATACATTAAAAAGCAAAAAGTATTAATTTTAGTAATATATTTTTAACTCAGTATATGCAGAATATAGTAGAACTTCTGTAAGTGGTCACCCATGGGACTGCTCAACATTCAGAAGTGGTCAACATAGGAACTATTCCTGTTGTACTTATTTGTACATGTGTCTGATCTGTGGAAAATTAGGTCAACTTGAGGTGGTCAATGTAGGGAGGTAGTCATCTATGGAGGTTCTGTGGTATTATTATTTTAATATGTAATGTGAAAAAAATCACATGATATTGACTTTTTTGGGGGGTACTAAATCTTTGAAATTCTTTTTTTTTTTTTTTTTTTTTTTTGAGATAGAGCCTCAAGCTGTCACCCTGATAGAGGGCTGTGGCATCACAGCTCACAGCAACCTCCAATTCCTGGGCTCAAGCGAGTCTCCTGCCTCCGCCTCCCAAGTAGCTGGGACTACAGGCGCCCGCCACAACGCCCAGCCATTTTTTGGTTGCTGCCGTCATTGTTGTTTGGCGGGCCTAGGCTGGATTCAAACCCGCCAGCTCAGGTGTACATGGCCTTAGCCCGTTGAGCCAC
>CAUYRH010029564.1:0-14598 GCA_963574655.1 Perodicticus potto
AGTTTCTCTTCAAGTCCTTTGCCCACCCTGAGATGGGATCACTAGTTCTTTTCTTGCTAATATGTTGGAGTTCTCTGTGTATTCTGGTTATCAAACCTTTGTCAGAGGCATAACTTGCAAATATTTTCTCCCATTCTGAGGGCTGTCTACTTGCTATACTGACTATGTTCTTAGCTGTACAGAAGCTTTTTAGTTTGATCAGGTCCCAGTAGTTTATTTTTGATACTGCTTCAATTGCCTGGGGAATCCTCCTCATATAATATTCACCCAAGCCAATTCCTTCAAGAGTTTTCCCTGCGCTTTCTTCTAATATTTTGATAGTACCCCACCCCACCCCACCCCTGCTGGCCTCCCAGAGTGCTAGGATTACAGGCATGAGCCACCAGCCTGGCCTAATATTGACTTTTGAAAGGGAATTTACGGACATACGAATAAAGTTAAATGTTCAGTTCTGTTTCTGGGAAGGTGTTTTTATAATACATAAAAATTTAATGAAACACTGGGATATAAAAATTCATATTTGACTCTAAAAAAATAAAATATGGTATGCTTCTTATCAAAAGTATGAATAATTTAAAGAGTAAGGCTATTTTTGTGAGAGCTATTTTAATTAAATTACCTAGCCAATTCAGTGAAGAAATCAATTTATTCATTAAATTACTGATTTCTAATTGTTTTGGTTATAATTATGTAGCTATTATTATACAATTGCATATTATAAGATTTATAAGAACTACTAATGCTTCTTCTTACTTTATAGCAGTGATTTAAAAAATAATTTAAGAACAGAATTATATTGTCAAAGAAATTTTATGAAAAATTCCAATGTATAAAAATAGATACCATTGTTAGTCCAATTTGAAAAGCTCTGTTTTACCACACACAGGTTTTCCAGGCTTATACACATGAGATTGTTTTAGTTCCTCAGAACAGCTGCAATATGCAAAGGCCCCCTTAAAGGGGGGAAAGGCAATTTTTGTTAATGTTGTATGTAAGGCCTCCCATAACCATGGTCAAGCAAGTAAAAAATGGTGCCCTGCTTTCACCCCTGCCCCCCAAAAAACAGAACACAGAACTATAAATTGAAAAGAATGGTGAAAAGCCACTATGGAAAACAGTAGTGAAATAAATGACTAGGCAATTTACAGAAAAAAATATACAATGGCCTTTATACTTACAACAAGGTATTTATTGTCACTCGTAAGATAACTACTAATGGAAGCAATACGATTTTATACTTATTTTTAACAAACGTAAAAAAACTTAAGATGAATTTTCTGGTGCAGATACTATTGTCTGCACTTTTATTTACATTACTTTTATTGACATGACTACAAATAAAACATTTAATAAAAATATTTAATGTTTATATCTTGTTTCTACCTATTACTATATTTCATTTCATGGTTATTACTGTAAATAATTTTGTCACATAGAAGAGGAATGTATCAAAAAATTATCTGCACCAGGCAAATAAACTAGGTGTGCCAGTGTGGAATACAAAATGATACTGAAACTGTCCTTACAAACTGACAAAGGGGGGCAAGGCAAGAACTAGAGAAGGGCCCCCAAACTGTACAGGAACTAGGCTTAGCTAAACATAATGATAATCAGCCACTGTCCCCTCATGTGTTGCTCTATAATTGCTTCTCTGGAGAGCACAGTTGGTAGTTGTTATCTAAGGAAAAAAGTTAAGAACCTTTACATCACCTGTTCAGAGACCCAGGCGTAGTTTTTCAAAGTATTTTCCAGGTCCTTCATTCCAGCAGACTGGCTGACCCACCCGGCAGCAGCCCACGCCAACAGATTGCTAATTTCACCCTGAACCCAGCCAATTAGCAGACCCCATTTGCCTAACCACCAAACTGTCTTTAAAAACCCCGTCTCCCAAATTCTTAAGGGAGGAGGATTAGAGAAATTCCTCCCGTCTCCCCACTCAGTGCTATGTGGAGTAAACTCCCTGCTGTAAATCCTGCTGTCTTTGGGTACTGGCTTCCTTGTGGGTGGCAGGCAGTTGAACCTGGTTGGGCAGAAACAATGTAACTTGGGTGGAAGTGAAAACAGAGTTACAGTGACTGCTGGAGACCAAGTGTTCTGCCCCTCAACTCATTCACATGCTGAAACCTAATCCCCAATGTCACAGTATGGAGTGGTGGGGCCTTTGGGAGGTGATTAGATCAAGAGGTCGAAGCCTGCATGAACGGGATTAGTGCCTTATAACAGACAACCCAGAGAGCTCCCTCCGCCCCCTCTGCCCTGTGAGGACACAGTGAACAGACGGCCACCTACGAACCAGGAAGTGAGCCCGGCCCAGCCATCAGCTCTGTGGCTGCCCTGATGTTGGACTTCCTAAACTGCCAGGACTACGGGAAATAAATGCTTGTTGTCTGAGCCACCCAGTCTATAGTATTTTTGTCATCGCCGCCCTAAGGGACAAGGACAGTTACAAACAGAAACACTGAGAGGCTAGACTAGAAATTAATAGAAATGGTTACCCAAAGTGGGCTTGAAAAAGCACTGAGGGAGGGCGGCACCTGTGGCTCAAAGGAGCAGGGCGCTGGCCCCATATGTTGGACGTGGCAGGTTCAAACCCAGCCCCGGCCAAAAACTGCAAAAAAAAAGCACTGAGGTAGAGAGTAGAGATGGAAGATAGAAGTGAGGGTGGTGCCTATGGCTCAGTCGGTAAGCGCCGGCCCCGTATACTGAAGGTGGCTGGTTCAAACCCGGCCCTGGCCAAACTGCAACAACAAAAAAGCCAGGTGGGCGCCTATAATCCCAGCTACTTGGGAGGCTGAGGCAAGAGAACCACCTAAGCCCAAGAGTTAGAAGTTACTGTGAGCTGTGATGCCAAGGCATTCTACCGAGGGCGACAAAAAAAGAAAATAGAAGTGAAACTTTCCTAACATGATTTTCAATACATTTTGACTTATGAACAACAAATGTGAAAGCAAATACAGTAAGAATAGGATGGCGCCTGTCAGGCTAGGGCAGACAGGACACAGCTGGTCTGCTAATTTAGGTCCTGCCCGACCTTCGCCCCTTCTCCCGCTCTTAACCGGTTTTGTAAATTTAGCTCCCGCCCTGAAGAGGCCCATCTTGAGTACTTCAGGAGGATTTACTTAGGAGATTGACTTCTGAATTAATATGCTGTCTTAGGTCATGATTTATACTGATTATTGTTTACTATAGGTTCTGCTGATTATTGTATAAGATACGGGTTAACATGGTCTTTGCTTTAAACTTAAGTGTATAAAACTGTGATTTTGGAAATGGAAGAACAGAACAGTCTTGGAGCGGCTACTCTCACTGTCACAGAATCCCGGCCTTCTGACTAAAGTTTGGTGGGCCTATCCCCGTCTCTGTGTATTGGCTGACAGTGGCAGGCAGCTGGACCTTCTTTGTCCAGTAAAAAATGTTTTATACGGTCAGTAAAATAAAATGAAATAAGATATAAATAAGCAAACCTGAACCAAAAACAAGGAGAAACAAATGCACTTAATTGCCTATCAAATTGGTAATACAACCACATGAAGACAAAAAAAGACTTCGAGTCACTTTTGAACATAGCTTCTGACTTACATTTTCACTAGGATAGATTCTAAAAACAATGACAAATACAAAGAAATCTTTAACTTCACAAATGTTTATAGGATTACTATTTGGCTTTGTAATTTTGAGCCTGTTTTTAAATACTGTGGGTTGAAGCAAATAATTATATAAATGTTATTAGAAAATCCAAGATGTTCATAGGATGGTCAAAGATACAATATAAAATTACAGCGTTAAATTTGCATAGGTAGTAACATGAACCCATGACTTCAAAAATATATGCACATACATAAACAGAATTAGAAAAAATACATACACTAAACATGTCCACTGTAAGTAATGACAGCCCAGTAGCAATGAAAATCCCCAGGGCTCAGATCTTGCTTCCTAAATACCCTTCTCCATTAAAAGGAACGAAGACCCCTAAGAGATATCACTGGTTGCAGGTCTCGGAGAGGGAAGTATAGGTGAGCCTGCTCTAGGTCATTATGTTTCTCCAGAAAGTAGAAAAGTACTCAAAGACTAATAAGGGGCTGTCAAAAAGACACCGGTGCCAGCTTCAATAGGGTTTCAGTCGCCATTTGAGAGAATTTAAGCATTGAAAATTAATAATCTTAAGTGGTTATAAAAAATTAAAAAAATCCATGAGTGCATAATGATACACTCAATGAGAATCAAGAGAAGTTTATCTATAATGAGTGGAGGTTTCTATGTCTAACACCAAACTCCCTTTTCTCAAAACTTGTAATTAAAGAAAGAATTAAGAATTTACCCTGAATTTGGGGGAAACAGCTAGTATTCATTTTCAGCTGAAAATTACTTCTTTTTTCTTTTTTTTTTAAGCAAGTATGGAACAAAGTTTACTGAGGGAGAGGAAGGTAGACTTCCAGAGTAGGAAAGGTTACAAAGCAGGCTACACAGCCACGGACAATGAAGGGGCCTCCACGGCCAGGGCGAGTCGCCGGAGAGGACTGGGGACGCCTCTTCATCTAAGACGGCCGGCTGACCGTGCAGAGAAACGACAGGATTAAACCACCAAGGAAAATGACGGGTTCACGTGAGAATTATCAATAGATGCTACGCCATTTGGTATTAAATTATTCTCAAAGGGAAAAAGTATATTATTAGACAGAAAAGGTCAAACTTACTGAAGGAGCTCAGGAAATTTCACCCCCAAAATATGACTCCTTGTGATAAAGGATATTTTGAGTTAAGGCCCTTGGAAGAGATTTGCCCTCTATCTGCATAAACCAAAGGAACGATGGACTTTCCTTCCTCTCCTAGATCTCAATACATTGCAGGAAAGATGATCATGAATGAACCAGACAGGCCGAAATCATTTAAAACCTGTCTCTTGGGTTAATTGACAAGTCAATCTGTTTCGGCCATCCATTTGTCCTCCCAAGCACCATTTATTCCCCCCAAACGGAATACCTATACCTCTCATTTCCCCTCTCCCCTTTAAAACAGGTATGAAAATATCTGAACTTCACTGCGTATTGAGTAATTACTCTGAGAACTAGATGAAGAGCCCCAAAACTCAGTGAAGGAACAGGTCTTGCTAAAATAAGGATAATAATCAGCCACTGTCCCCTCATTTCTCCCCATGCGCACAGTAAAAACAAACAAACAAACAAACAAACAACTTTTTTCTTATTAATCTGCCTTAATTTTAAGTTGATCTTTTCAGCTAACTTTCAGGGGAAAGGGCAAGTTTCCCCTAAACCCTACATTATTTTTGCTCATGGTGGGACAATCTGACAAACTCCTGATGTGATAAAATATGAAGTATACTGTATCACCTATGATGTTTTCTTGCCAAAAATGTTTAATCTTAAAAAACTTAGATTTATGTTCTAGATTACAGGAATTACGAAGTATAGAGGAACAAGAGAAATAATATCATGAAGAAATAGACAAATTTAGAATTTAGAACATTCTAGTTTCTTAAAAAGTCTCTGTTCCCTTCAGGGTTGAGGGGAGGCAATTGTGAACATGTTCTAAAAGGTGTAATGAAACTGCCCTTACAGATTGATGAAGGAGCATAAGGCGAGAACTAGTGAAAGAGCCCCAAAACCCAGTGAAGGAACAGGCCTGGCTAATAAAATGATAATAATCAGCCACTGTCCCCTCATTTGCTTGATAATAGTCACTGTACTCTTGTTTGCTTCTCTATATAACTCAGTGATTTTCAACCAGTGTGATGCAAACATTTTTAAAGATCATTAATTATTTTAGAAATAAGTTTAAAGCACAGTAAGTATATTCTCTTTTTACTCTTTTTTTTATCAACATAATTTAAGTGTGCTGTGGAAACTGAACTAAAGGTTCAAGTATGTCCTGAGATAAAAAGGTTGAAAAACACTGCTGTAACTGCTAGAAGATACAGCTGTAGTTGTACAAGCTGTATCTGGAAGATACAGTTGGTAGTTGTAAAGATTCTTAACTTTTCTCCATAGAAAACATCACTTGTTCAGCACCTAGGGGTAGTTTTTGCCATGTCTTCCAGGTCCTGAATTCCAGCAGACTGACTGACCCACCCAGACCAAGAAACTGACTCAACTGGTCCTGAACCCCCACTCAACAAACCGCATGCAGGTGCACCGGCTGACCCACCCAGACAGCGGCCCATGCCAATTCACTGATTCACTGACTCTGCCCTGAACACAGCCGATTAGCAGACCCTAAATGTCTAATCTTCTGCCCACCAAACTGCCTTTAAAAACCCTGTCCCCCCAATTCTCAGGGAGGCAGATGGAGAGATTTCTCCTGTCTCCTTGCTTAGCACTCTGAGGAATAAACTCTTTTTCTGCTGTGAACCCTGTTGTCTCTGGATATTGGCTTTCTCTTGGGCAGCGGACAGATAAACCTGGCTGGGCAGCAACGGTAACACCTAAAGGCAACAATGGTTGTATCCTGGTAAGGGAGAAAAAAAAATCTATAAAACGTATTTTTGAGATAACTGGGAAATCTGACCATAGACTAGACAGTAGGTGACACTAAGAAAATTATTGTCAGTTTTCTTAGATGTGACAGTGATATTGTAAGGGTAGCAAATATACATGCTAAATATTTTAGGGACAGAATGTCATGAGATTTGCAGTTTACTTTGAAATGGTATCAACACACACACATTCTCTCTATCTCTCAAACACAGGTGGGTATGAAACCCGAATGGTTGTCACATAGGTATTCATTGTCCTAGTCTTTCAAATTTTATGTAAGCTTGAAAATTTTTTTTCTTCTTGGTCACCCTGAGTAGAATGTGGTGGCGCCATTGTAGCTCACAGCAACCTCAAACTCTTGGGTTCAAGTGATCCTGTTGCTTCAGCCTCCCAAACAGTTGGGTCTACAGGCATGCACCACTATGCCTGGCGACCTTTTTCTATTTTTAGTGGAGACTGGCTCTAGAACTCCTGAGCTAAAGCAATCCACACCCACTCACCCCCACCTCAGCCTCCCAAAGTGCTAGGATTACAAGAGTGAGCCTCTGTGCCCCACCTTGAAAATTTCATAACAAAAAATTGAAAAAAGGCTCAGCACCTGAAGCACAGTGGTTACAGCACCAGCCACATACACCAAGGCTGGCAAGTTCAAGCTCAGCCTGAACCTGCTAAACAACAATTGCAACTGCAACAAAAAATAGCCAGGTGTGGCAGCAGGCTCCTGTAGTCCCAGCTACTTGGGAGGCTGAGGTAAGAGAATCGCTTCAGCCCAAGAGCTTGAGGTTGCTGTGAACTGTGACGCCACAGCACTCTACCGAGGGCGACATAGTGAGACTCTGTCTCAAAAAAAAAGAAATTGAAAAAATATAGAATTCCTTAGTAAATACAATATTAACCAATTCCAGCAATATGTACTTAAATGGGACACATAATTTACGGAAAGACTTAAGAACTCATTCCATTTTGTCTGCCGTTCTGTCAACTAGGAATCAGTCTTACATCTTCCATTTTCCCCAGTCACACGCAAAGCCAGGAAAGTAGTCAGCAGCGTGTCCCTCGGTTACAGCAAGTGACTTCTCTGCAACTGGGGTTTCCTCAACAAGCGAGGAATTTTCTTGCATCTGACTTCCCATTGTACCTAGCTCAATATCCTCTGAAGCCCAAGCTAATGTCGATGAAGTTGTGTTCAAGGCTGAAATTCTTCTAAACCCTCCACTTGGCATCAAACTTTATACCTTGGTGTCTGGTTTATGCAATACATTCTCAAAGAACACACGGCCTGTTTTACTCCTTCCCTCTCCCTATTTAACATGCCTCGCTACCCAAGCAATCTCATCCACTTCCCAACTTCTTTCATTATCACCTATATTCTAATAATTCCCAAATCCTCAATTCTATTCTTACTTCCAAAATTTGTGCCCTACTTATTATTTGCACCTGGAAATGCTCCTCAAACTCAGCAAACCCAAATTTGAATTCATCAGACCTTCCCCCTACACACACACAAACCACCATAATTTGACTTAACTGCCAATCTAAAAATCTGGGAGTTAGCCTTGGTTCTTTTCTCTCTTCACTGACATATCAAGTCAATAAGAATAAAATTATTTTTAACAAATTACAACAATAATTATTCTTATATGGTATTTACTATGTGCCTGGCACATACATGTTCTTAAACTCTGTACACATATTTATTCATTTAATTCTCACATCAGTCGTATAAAATAAGTATTATTTGTCTTCCCATTTTATAGATGAGGAAAATGAGGGATAGAGAGATTTAATAATTTGCCAAAATTCACAATGCTACTGAGTTGCAGAGTTGGCATTGAACACAAGTGTTTGGGCTCAAGAGCCTTTTACTTTTTTTCTTTTTTCTTTCTTCTTGAGAAATAGTCTCATTCTGTTGCCCAGGCTAGAGTGCCAAGGCTTCAGCCTAGCTCACAGCAACCTCAAACTCCTGGGTTCAAGTGATCTCCTGCCTCAGCCTCCCGAATAGCTGGGACCACAGGCGCCTACCAAAATATGCAGCTAATTAGTTCATTTTTAGTAGAGATGGATCTTACTCTTACCCAAGCTGGTCTCAAACTCCTAAATTCACATGGTCCTTGCGTGAGCCACTGTGCCCAGCCCTAGAGTCTTTTTCCTTTAACTAGTACATTATACCTTCTCCTCAATCACCAAGAACTGTTGACATCATCCTCTAAATATTCTCAAACACATTCAGTTCTCTCAATTTTGAAGACCACCACCATAATCCGGGTCACAATCATCTTCTGCCTGATTAAGCCACCAGCTTCCTAACTGGATTCCCTGCTACTAGCCTTGTTTTCTGATTTCCTCCAGTCTGAATCTGATGACATCATACCTCCACTTGTGTAATAATAATAATGTCTAATGGCTTCCAATTGAGCTAAGAAGAGCATTCAAGTCCCTCCTGCGGTTTATAAGCCCTCCAGCTCTCTCCTTCACCCTCATCTCCTGCCACCATGTATGCTACACCATAGGTGTCCAACCTGCAGCCTTTGGGTCACATGCTGATTTTGTGACAGTTGTTTTTGTCCATGGTGTCCAACACAAAGAAGTATGGACAGACCCTTTGTTTGCTGATCAGCTTTCGTTAGTGTGTGTGTATTTAGTGTGTGGCCCAAGACAACTCTGATTCTTCCAATGGGGGGCAGAGGGGAAAAAGAAGGTTGGACACTCCTGCTATGCCCTCTGTAATTCTTACATTTCTCCAACATTCCTTGGGCTTTGTACGTGATGCTCCTTTTCTCTAAAACGCTCTTCCCTCAACCTCTTGTTTGGCTATCTCACACAACCTCCACACCTACGTTCATGTCTATCTCTGAAGACGCCTCTCGGATTTCCCATTCCAAGGTAGCTGTCCTCCTTAGTTGCTCCCCAGGACCCTGTAATCCCCTTATCACATACGCCCCCGCGCCTTATCACAGTGTACTACACCTACATAATTACTCATCTATCTCACTCTCTGGACCGCAAACAATAGGAAAACACAGACAACTTAGCAAAAACCCAATAAATACTGAAGAATTAATGAAATCCGACAGAAATGTAAAGCTTTTGTCAAATAGCACAATTTTTTAGGTCTAATCATATTTTTTTCCTTTGTAAACGCAAACCTATCTTCTGGAATATTATCTCCATTATTTATTTACTTCTCAAAACTTTGGACTATAACAGTAAAATGAAGTCTACGAAGAGGAAATATAGTTAAAAAAAGTCTGCTATCTTTTGATCTGTACATGCAGTTTTTTACAGAGCAATTGCCTTAGACCAGCGGTTCTCAACCTGTGGGTCGCCTCCCTTTGGGGGTCGAACGACCCTTTCACAGGGGTCGCCTAAGACCATCTGTATATCAGATATTTACATTACGATTCATAACAGTAGCAAAATTACAGTTATGAAGTAGCAACAAAAATAATTATATGGTTGGGGGTCACCACAACATAAGGAACTGTATTAAAGGGTCGCGGCCTTAGGAAGGTTAAGAACCACTGCCTTAGACTCTTCTAAAATGTCAATGTCATAAAAAGATAAAAACAACAAGGGCAGAAAGACTGGCTTACATCAACAGGCTAAAACGTCAGGACAACTAAAGCAAAAGTGATTCTTGTTTGGATCCTAGATTTTTAAAAAGAGAAATAGAAAAAAATAAAAAGCTATAGAGGACAGTTTTGGAACAATGAAACAAATTCAACATACCCTGCACATTAAATACTTTTGCTGTCTGATTCCTACATTTCTTGGGTATGAAAATGACATATTCCTATGGGTTATATAGGAAACATGTCCTTTACTCAGCAGATATATGCTAACATATTACATATGATGTTTGCAGTTTACTTTCAAATAGTTTAAAATTAATCAACACCACTCTCCTCGAACACAGAGACAAAGAAAATTTGGCATAGTTAACAATGAGTCTAAGCAAAGGATACGTGGATACTCATTTACTCTTCTACCATTGTTGAGGGTTTGAACTTAAAAAAAAAACGTTGGGGGGGGGGAACCAGCTAACATTTATTGAATGATTACTATGGTCTGGACACTGTTCTGAGATATTTACATACATTAACTCACTTAATCCTCACAGCATCTTTGTGAAATAAGCACTATTAATGTCTCTGGGTGAGTCCCACAGGCATTGAGAGGTTAAGCAACTTACTCAAAATCACACCACTAGTTGTACAAGTGCCATGCAAAAATACAAAATACAAAAGAAATACAAAAGCAAACCCTCTAAGAGGACAGAAGGCAAAGAAAAGCACACCAGCTATTATCAAGAAATATATAACCAAAAGATACACATACATCAATGCGGGAATTTAAAGCAGAGAGGACGAGGCAGGGAATCTGGAGCCCAGACTCTAGTGCTCTTTTGTGGAGCTGTGGGCGTGACGGAAGATTCTGATACCAGGTTAGAAAGAAGACTGAACAACCATCTGAGACCCATAAAGACTAGAGACAAAATGCCAGGCTGGTTATATGAAGACAGTCGCATAAAAAAGGGAGATAAAAACATGAACGAAAGCAAAGTCAACAACTTGGTTATTTCAGTAGTGGAGGTCGGAATAAAAAGGCAGGATGCATGGCTGAAATGGGAAATAATTGATAACTAATATCTTTTTGTATAAAGTTGTATATAACATTCAAAATATGGACATTAAGATTAGCACTAACTGTAAAATGTTTCTAAAAGCCAATTATTAAAGTGTTTGTTGTAGCTGTATGTAGAGAGAGCATAAATAGGTTCTAGCATAGTGGTTTATCATAGCTAAGAACAAAATAATTAAGTATACCTTCTTTCACAAATCTGAAGAAAACAGGACATTAAAGAAATTTAAAAAACAAAAACAAAAACAGAATCCCTAAGATTACACAGCATGTCCACAAAATATATAGACACAGAAATAGTAGTATGAGGAAATGTACTTTAAAATCTCTTATAAAACATAATATGATAAAATATTTCTTATATTACTTATAAACATTTATCTATTTACATTTCTGACACCTTTGTTAGAATGTGGGGAATGTGGGCTTCTTCATGGCAGCAAGCCTGTCTGGTTCATTTCTATAGCCCTAATATCTAAACGGAAAACGGTATACAGTAAGCACTCAAATGTCTGCTTAACTTCCACATGTTTATGAAACTTACACATGAAGAACTGAAGAAAAACAAAAACTCAATTTACTCACTCCTGTTGTGATCATTTTGTAAAATGTAATCTTTTATTTCTATTTTAAAAAGTTAACATACTTGTGTTATGAAGTCTGAACTTAACATGTTATTTGATTTATTTATATTTTTTTATATTTATTTAAAACCATAGACATTAGCTATCACAAAAGATGGCATAAATTACCATCTTCCAAAGCTACAGTAACAGTAATTATTATAGACGAACTTCACCTCTGAGCATTTAAGTCACACTGCAGAGAAAAGAGTTAACATGCAGAGAAAAGAGTTAACAGCAGTTGGCCTGAGACTGTTCTCCTTAGACAAGACTACCTGCTAGGTTAACCTCTAGTTAGCCCTTGGAAACCTGGACGGGGTGGGGGTGGTGGCCCACTATTTCCTCAGAAGACTGTCTCACTGTGCCTATACTGTGCAAACAATGTGGTTTGCCTTCCTTTTCAGAGCTATGAGTAGAACTACATGCTGTCAGCGTCTGTAGCTCGGTGGTTATGGTGCTGGCCACATGCATCAAGGATGGTGGGTTCGAATCTGGCCAGAGCCTGCTAAACAACAATGACAACTACAACAACAAAAATAGCCCAGCGTTGTGGCGGGTGCCTGTAATCTGAGCTTCTCGGGAGGCTGAGGCAAGAGAATCGCTTGAGCCCAGGAGTTTGAGGTTTCTGTGAGCTGTGATGTCATGGCACTCTACCCAGGGGGACACAGCGAGACTCTGTCTCAAAAAGAAAAAAAAGAACTATATGCTGGTCCTCTGAGTGCTTCCAGCAAACCAGCACACCTGGAACTGGGGCTGGAGCCCTCCGACACAGGATACTCTGTCAGATAGTAGGCCCATTATTTGGGGATAATGAAAATTATCCAACACATTTACATAAGAAGTTACCTCAAAAAGCAATTTAACAGGAGTCATTAAGATTTTGACTTTGAGTTGTGTGTTTTACAATAATTACTTCTATCCAGTGGTTAATGTAGACTTTCCTCACGGGGCAAAGAAGCAAAAAGATAGTTAATTATGAGAAATTCAATCATACTTTAGACTGTGAACTAGGTCTCAACCTCAAAAGTAATAGAATTACTCTTTAAAAGTCTCATTTCTACCACTCCCACCACTACCAAGTTCATGTAAATCTCAATAGACGTACCTCTAAAACAGGTTTCTGGAACCCAAAGAATACATTTTAAAGGCCAAAATTCCTGAGGCTTTGGTTTTTGTTTACACAGAAAGGACTAAGATAATTTCCGAAAGCAGCAGTGCCTAATGTTTTTCCTCCGAAAATAACGTGGCGGGGTGGGGGGACAAACTGATTCATTCCCGTGAAGAAGTAAAGCTTGGAGACAGTCTCTATCCAAAAATTGTTTAGCTGCTTCCTGCATCACATATTTCCATTTTTAAATAAGCACTGACAGGAACTCTTAAATAGCTTCGTAGAATAAGCATATTTTATGTAAAATATTGAATAACATTCTAAATCAATATAATTACTTTTTAAATTAAACTGATTAGAGTTAAGATCCTATTAGAGACAAAATGCAATATACTTTTTAACCACTACAGAACAATGTATTTGACCTAACAAGCTTCAATAGCAATTTCACTTTGGAATAATTCTCTCAGCTACAGAAAGATCAGGTGTGCGGCCCAAACTCCAAACCACAGTATGAAGGGACGCAATGAATAATGGGAATGTGGCTGGGGTAAGAGATCTGTTATTCTAGTTATGGTTGGAATGCTTCCATATCTAATCAAACATCCTCCTTAGGATATATGTATAATTAGGCTTTTATTATACTAAATGTAGAGATGTACGAAAACCACAGTAAGGGTTTTTGTTGAGAGGATTTTAGCTATTCTGCTTTTCCCAACTAATAAAATGGAATTAAGCATGAGTCCAACCATAATGTTCAAGGGAAAGCTGTTGCTTAAAGTTAAAAATCTGGGTCCTACTATGGAATTTATAAAGCTATACTCTAAGAAATATCAAAACAGGAAATCACTCAAGTTGAACACAGTAAATAAAAACTACAGCCATAAATCGAAAACAGCTCAGTCAAGATATATGACCCACCATGGTGACAGAGAAGCCTTTGTCCTCTAGGAGCTCATGACAGTGTAGAAGGCAAGATGAGTCAGCAATGTCAGTCGTATGTCATTTGTGTCGTAATAGAACCCAGTGAGATAGACGTTGGGGTTCAAAAGAGGAGGTTACCAGTCAATTTTATAAAGAGATAGAAGGATATGCCCTTAATGAAAAGTTTTTCTTCTAGACAATGTGGAACCATTATGGGTTTACGAGCAAGGATCAAGTTTCTGTTTTGGACCCAGGGATGCGGACACTCCGCTGGGAGGAAGGGAGTAAGCGTGTAATAGTGGAGAAGGTTCCCTCTCTTACAGTAGATATGACTCCCACGTACGAGGCTGGGGGAACCAGACAGTGCAGGGAAGATCAGATTTGGTGATCAAATTAACAGTGAGTCTGACAGTAGCCTGTTAATTTGTTAGACATACAAGTGAAGGCAGATGGATGCTCACTCCGCACCCAGACACACAAGCCTCTTGTTCACTAAGATCAACCTAAGGATTCTGAATGAGTAGAATCAACATACAGCCCATCAGTGAAGCTATCAGTAGGCATGGATGAGGTCCAAGGTAACCAATAGAATGAGAAGAAGAGCAAAAAGTAGATACCCCTAAAGGACGGTAAAATTTTAAGGAGGGGATGGACAAGAGATTAGAAAAGGGAAGCATCCCCGTTTGGGGAGGGACATACTAACTAAAACAGGAACTTTTCCCTCCTGGAGATCTAGTCATGATCAAAACTCCTCCCTCTAATTCACCCTCCCTGACCCCAACTTGGGAAGTCCCCTTTCCTGTTATCT
>CAUYRH010029567.1:0-12544 GCA_963574655.1 Perodicticus potto
ATTCCTGGGCTCAAGCGAGTCTCCTGCCTCCGCCTCCCAAGTAGCTGGGACTACAGGCGCCTGCCACAACGCCCGGCCATTTTTTGGTTGCAGCCGTCATTGTTGTTTGGCGGGCCTGGGCTGGATTCGAACCCGCCAGCTTAGGTGTACGTGGCTGACGCCTTAGCCTGTTGAGCCACAGGCGCCAAGCCTATTTTATTTTTTTGAGACAGAGCCTTACTTTCATCCTTGGTCAAGAGCCATGGCCTCAAAGCTCTTAGCCTCAAAAGCTCATAGCAACCTCAAACTCCTGGGCTCAAGTGGTCCTCTTGCCTTAGCCTCTGAGTAGCTGGGACTACTGGGGACCTGGCACAATGCCTGGCTAGTTTTTAGAGATGGGGTCTCGCTTCTGCTCAGGCTGGTCTTGAACTCTTTAGCTTGAGCAAGCCACCTGCCTTGGCCTCCCAGAGCACTGGGATTACAGGCGTGAGCTGCTGCACCCAGCCCCAATATGCAGATTTTAAACAATGATAACTCCCAAATTTCTATCTGCAGTCTTGTATATCTGACTACCTACTGACATCTCTATTGGCTGTATTAACAGGCATCTTAAATCTACTTATCCATGAACAGTACTTCTGGCATCTCCCTAATTCTCTGCCTCTTCAGAAATCCCCAAAGCAGTGGATGGTAACTCTGTCCTTCTAGCTGCTCAGCCTTCATACCTTAGGAGTAATCTTTACCTTCTCTTTTCTGAACACCCTACATTTGTCAGCAAACACTTTTAGCTCTACCTTCAAAATACAGAGGATGGGGTGTCACCTGTGACTCAAAGGAGTAGGGCACCGACCCCATATGTTGGAGGTAGTGGGTTCTAACCCGGCCCCAGGCAAAAACAAAAACTAAACACAAAATACAGAGGGTGACAAAAAAATGTATACAGATTTTAAGAAAGGAAAAAACTTTGTAATACTCAATATTTACCAAAACAAAAGATATTCGAATACAGGTCGTATTTGAGCACCTCTGGTAACTGCAGAGGTCAAATGTGATTTGAGTATTACAATTTTAATACAGTTTTTTCCTTTCTTAAACTGTAAATGCATTTTTTTTTTTGCAGTTTTTTTTTTTTGGCGGGGGCTGAGTTTGAACCCACCACCTCCAGCATATGGGGCTGGCACCCTACTCCTTTGAGCCACAGGCACCGCCTTTTTTTTTTTTTTTTTTGAGACAGAGTCTCAAGCTGTTGCTTTAGGTACAGTACTGTAGCATCACAGCTCACAGCAACCTCAAACTCTTAGGCTTAAGTGATTCTCTTGCCTCAGCCTCCCAATTAGTCCCACCACAACACCTGGCTATTTTTTGGTTGTGGGTTGTCATTGTTTTTGAGTTGGTCCGGGCCGGTTTGAACCTGTCAGCCCTGGTACATGTGGCCAGCAGCCTACCCACTGAGCTAAGGGTGTCGCTTTAAAATGTATATGCATTTTTTGCCACTGTCTGTATATTCTGAATCTGACTGTTTTACCACCTCCTGTCATCATCCAGGCCCAGGTCCCCATCATCTCATGTCTGGATAACTGAGGAAGTCACCTCTCTGGGTTTTAGCATATTCTCAACACACAGAGTGAGACCTACCACACTTAATGAATCATGTTACTTCTCTGCACTTAGGCCCCTAACATCATCCCATCTCCCACTCAAAAGAAAGACAAAGACCTCACCCTGACGGGTAAAGCTCCTGTGTGACCTGACCTCTGACCTACTCTCCTGTCACCCCCTCACTCACTGCTTCAGCCATGCTGCCCCCACACCTACCCCACCCCCACTGTTCCTCAACACACCAGGTATGGCCCCTCCTCTGCACTTGCAGTTCCTGTGCTTGGGTTCTCTCCTACCTCCCACATCTTCTCCTGCAGGGTTTAACTTAGATGTCGCCTTTTCCTGGAGACTTTCCCCCAGCACCCTACATAAACTGACCCTCACACATCTTTCTTATTCTTCACCTCTTCTATTTGTTCCCTTAGCACTTTTCACTGGCTCACAAATACCTGTTAGTTATTTATCATCTCCCACTTAGATGTGAGCTTCCTACAAGCAGGAAGCTTTTCTCTGCTCCCTGCCTTTCTCATTGGTATACCACCCCAGTACCTGACACACAGTAAGTGCTTAATATTCTCTCGCTGAATGAATGAGTGAATGCACCCTGCATCTATTATGAAATAGAAGAGCCTAAACAGAGTTTAAGAACCAAAGAAGGCTGGGCACTGTGGCTCATTTCTGTAATCCCAGCATTTTGGGAGGCTGAGTTAGGAAGATAGCTTGACACCAGCAGTTTAAGACCAGCCTGGGCAATATGGCAAGATCCTATCTCTAAAAAATAAAAAACCAAAATCCCTGCAGATTTGCATACCCCGGCACTAGGCCAGGATCCACTCCACAGATGGGCTTAGCTGATCTAGTCCCAGATGGTTCCTCTGGACCCCACCAGTCACTTCACCCTCAGGCCAGCTACAGTCAATACCTGGTCCTGACCAAAATACTTCAATGCACACACCAGGCCCTGTGCTTCTCTCAATTGGTATGTAATAGAAAAAGTTAATTAAGATAATGAAGACAGTTGAAAATTAATACCTCTTGTCTCTAACCTGAATTCCTCTTTCAAACAAAACAAAAAAAAAAACCCTGACAGTGTCATTTGTTAGTCTGCATCCTGCCAGGTTCATACCTCATCAGTCTGGAAGGGACTCCGGAGAAGTGAGTGGGGATTGGGGCAGCACAGGATGGTGAGATCTCTTCACCCTAAGGGAAGCAGTCCCAAAAAAGGATGCCACGTTTTTTGTCAAAGAATACAGGACCTCTGAATTCTTTCTCAGAGAATCGGAGAAAAAAAGCAAGCAAGATGTACTTTTCCCCCTGAAGAATACCATCATATACAAACATACTCCTTTCTCTGCTTTGGCACATTTATTTGTGAGTCACTCCCCACATTTATCCCAGGCCAGTTGATCAGCTAGGATCAGCTTCTGAAATGAGTAGTGACTTCATTTCCCCTGAGAATTCAAGGCTGGCTTCCCATCTACTTTCTTGAAGGCTGGGAAATGTCTTGGTCAGCTTTTCTTCTAGGCTGATCTGACAAGATTCCCAATTAGATACCAACTAGGAGCAGAAATGTTCCACTTTCAATCACATGGCTCTGCCTGTTCTCTCTTATTCCCTATTCACCCTCTCTTGAGAACACCCTGTGATTGCACCAAATCCCACAGGAGAGGCGATAACCTCAAAAAGGAGGGTCTAGAAAGATGACATTTAGAAATGTGTAGGCCAGTGTCTGCTGGTTCCTCCCAAGACACTTCTCTTCTATGGCTGAAAAGCTAACTAACAACTTAGATCACCATAAAGGGGCAAACTGCCATCTCAGAACACTTAGTATCAAAACCAAGTCACCCTTTCCTGGCATGGTGGCTCACACCTGTAATCCTAGTACTTTGTGAGGCCAAGACCAGAGGATCACTTGAGCTCAGGAGCATGAGACCAGCCAGAGCAAGAGTGAGACCCTGTCTCTACTAAAAATAATTAGCCAGGTGTTTTGGCCGGTGCCTATAGTCCTAGGTACTTGGGAGACTGATGCAGAAGGATCACTTGAACCAAGAGTTTGAGGTTATTGTGAGCACACGCCATTCTAAGCTGGGCAACACAGTGAGACTATTTCTCATACACACTCACGGAGAGAAAAAAAAGTCACCCCATCTAAATCTCAGCATTGCCATACGGTAGGCACAGTAAGCAATTCTTATGTTGACACAAACTGCAGCAAAAGGGAATGAGATGCCCAGTAAAGAAGTCCAACAGCTGAGTCTTCAAGCATGCTTGTCCTGTGACACAAAAGCCTCTATATCTCAGCACTGCTCTGAGCTGCTCACGGGAAGACTAGAAAGCATCTCTAAACTGGGCACTCAGCCTTTTCATACCCTCTTGCCCATGAGCAGAACTTGCCTCCCAAAGGCACGCCAGCCTAAAGCCCACTCTGATGAGAAGCACAGTAATCCCCTGTGCCAGGGGCAGCCTCAGAGAAGAGTGCTTCTTAAACATGCAGTGGAAGCCACAACTTCCCCTAAGCTGTTAGTGCTGACTCTAAGCTTGCTTCTAGGTTCTTTTATTCAGTGTACCTTGACGCAGTAAAAAATCAGTTTTCCATTTCAGAATCTATCACCTGGAACAAATCTACCAGTGCCACCTGGGAGCACTTCCTCTAGGGCAACCTCCAGTCCCTTTCCTACTTGGTCTGACAATGTTTTTACCCTCTTCTCTCCTCTTCCACCCTGCTCCAGTAGACTACTGACAGAAGTGAGACTTCCTCTACCCCGAGTTCTCCAAAGAGAACAACTGCTCACTAGAAAAGATCTGTTAATAATCAAAAAAGAGCATCTTAAGAAAGTCTCTGCTGGGGCGGCGGCTGTGGCTCAGGCAGTAAGGCGGCATCCCCATATACCGTTCAAACCCAGCCCCGGCCGAACTGCAACAAAAAAAGCAACAAAAAAATAGCGGGGCGTTGTGGCGGGCACCTGTGGTCCCAGCTACTCAGGAGGCTGAGGCAGAAGAATCGCCTAAGCCCCAGAGTTGGAGGTTGCTGTGAGCTGTGTGACACCACGGCACTCTACCGAGGGTGATAAAGTGAGATACTGTCTCTACAAAAAAAAAAAAAAAACAGAAAGTCTCTGCTACAATTCAGAAACAAAAGTCTAAGTGCTGGCTCCCTAAAAAAAGAAATATAGAGAAAGAGTTTTTTTTTCCTTCTACAATAGTACTAGAAGTCACACAAGGAGTTGCATGCATATGTGAAACAAAAGCAAAGCAAAAAGAAATGAGCAAAAATACGAACAAATGCATTCCACAATGATGTCCATTTCTTAGCCCAGAAATGTACGGGGTACTAGCTTGGTCCAGCCTGTAGGTGAAGTATTCCTGATTTAGAACATGCTGACAAGTTCACAAATCCACTTTAACTGTCCAAAGGAAGACTCTAGACATATCCACCAATAAGCTTTCTTTTTTTTTTTTGAGGCAGAGTCTCACTTTGTTGCCCCTGGTAGAGTACATCATAGCTCACAGCAATCTTAATTCTTGGGCTCAAGTGATTCTCTTGCCTCAGCCTTCTCAGTAGCTGGGATTACAGATGCCCACCACAATGCCTGGCTATTTTTAGAGGCGGGGTCTTACTCTAGCTCAGGCTGGTCTCCAACTTGTGAGCTCTGGCAAACCACCCACCTAAGCCTCCCAGAGTACAGGGATTATAGGCGTGAGCCACTATGCCCAGCCTATCTACCAATAAACTTAACAGAAAATGTATGAGCTCCTGCAAATAGATTTTACTCCAAGTTTGCAACCTACAAAGTTTAGGAATAAACCATGTAATCCTACAAATTCAGAAGTGTTCACACCACTCCATCCCTAAATTTTCTAATACTCTAGACCAGTGGTTCTCAATCTTCCTAATGCTGGGATGTATTTTCATTGTTACAAAGGGGTTGCGTCCCACAGGGTGAGAACTACTGCTCTAGACACTCTTTAAAGCAATGTTACTCTGAGTCTTTCATTCTGTAGCCATCTGATCCAAAATACCCTATATTTCTCAATGTTTGGAAACAAGAGTTTCCAATTTTTTTATATATACAGAATGAAGAAAATTATTAGAAAAAGAACATGCCACATTTCTATCACAGAAATGTGAGTAGGCATGGTCTAGAAAATCGCTGAAACCAAGCCAATACTAGGCTCTACTGGTTGGCAGCAACACATTTAAAATGCTTCACAAGGCCCCTTGTTGGGCAATACTGTACTTGCTTACTGTCACAAACTTTCATTGCTTGCTACAAAGAACCCTGCAACTTCTCCAAAAGAGAAGGCTGCTACATGTATTAACCACCAGAAGAAAGAAGTTCAAGATCAAGATATTGAAATGAACTACCCTGCTTGCTGAAATGCCATGAGGCTCCTTTATCCAGACATTTGCTGTTTTCTTCACATATCTTCTTCTCACTTCTTTGATAGGCATCCAGAGGCCCCCAAATTAGCAGAACAATACTAGAAGTACTGAGAGATCTGGGAGGAAACAGTGGTCAGTCTATGTGCTGTCCACAGTGATGCCAAACTCTTTTTCTTAGAGCCAGTTCTTCCTGCTGGCAGGTCAGACAAGGTCCAATTATAAACAAACATTACTTGGGTATCCTTGGCAGAGTATGTGTTTTTAGCTGCCTTGCTCAGGGGGTTCATAATTAACGTCAGACTAGCTTTTTTTCTTCTTGTTGTTGCTTTTAACCAAAGAGGTTAAGCCTCTGTACAACCAACTTCTAGAAGAACTAGAATTAGAAAACTTACCAATCATCCCAGCCAATGAGACTCCATTTCCAACAGGTATTAACGCCTGTTAGAAGCCACTGGAACACTGACATCATCAGCCCAATTGATAGGTTGTCTGACAGACTCGCCCCCTTCATCGCACACAAGAGTTAAAACAAAACAAGACACTGCAGTTATATTCATTATTGCAGACAACAGGTTTCTTTGTACTAGTAATTGAAATTACTGCTGTGGTCTGGACTCCAAGTCACTCCCTTAACAGCCTCTCTGTGAGCTGACCAACACTCAAACTCTCTAGCTCTGAAAATCATGTCTAAAATACAAACTCAACACTTAGCCCGCCACTGTGAAACTCATCGCCTTCTAGGGTATAGCATGTAACAGTCTTAGAGCATGGCAGTGCACTTTGAAACAGCACCTTTTTGTCTGCAATGAAATCTGTACAAGGGGGACGTTGGGCCAATTAATTGCTAAAAGCATATCTACCAGTCCATCTCTTTCTCTAGGAAACAACAAATTGAGCAAGAAGTAACTTCAGAAGAACTTTGGGAAAATGTTCACTGAGAAGAGCCAGACTGAGTCTCCTTGGATCAAATTAATTTAAGAAACAATTAAACATGACGGGAAATTGCAATCAAAACCAAGGAATGCAGCGAGGATAGGTTTTCTCAGTTGCCCAGAGAAGATACAGTTCCTTTTCAACTAAAATTAGAAAGCCATTAGGAAGGAAACGTTAAGCCGAGAAGCACTAGGAGGCAAAGAACCAAAAGTCAGCAATGGAGATGGAGGTGGGGTGGAGGAAGAAAGCCAGAATCTACTTTTTATTTCTTCAGTCATTTCTGAAGATTGTTTGCGCCTGGGCTTTGGGATCTCTACAGACTGACTCCCCGAAGCGCGGGCATCAGGTAACAGGCTGGGAGCTACGTCAACAAGTTCTCAAACGTCTCACAATTTTGTTACGAGCTTAGAGACACCTAGCTGGAGGCTCAAGGATTCAAGTGTAAACGTTAAAGGTCTTTGCCCACTCCGCAGTCTAAGGCCAGGTCATCTGCCCAGCGAGTGCCCTCAGGTCCTAACACCATCTCCCGATTGAGCTACTCCAGTAACCGGGTCAGCGTCTACGCCCAGGAGTGCCCATTTGGCTGGCAGCGCCCGAACTACAAGCATTCCCTTGCCCCTCGGCACTCCGGGGAGCCCTGAATCCTGGTGGGCACGTAGAGTTAAGAGTGCACGCGAGTCCCTCACACATAGGGCAAGCAGGGGAGTCGGTCGCCTCCTCGGAGCAGACCAAGCTATCGTCTACCGGGCGAGCGGCGCCAGGGCGGGTCGGTGACCCAGCAGAGAGGGTGCCAGTCCGCCCCGGTGCCCGCTTCTCTCGCCAGCCCCCGGAAGCGCCGCCCTCCGCCCAGAGAGCTCGGAGGAGGCGGGGAGTCGAACGCCCCCTTCCGGGTGCCTCCGCCCGGCTGGCCAGCCCCGCTCCACCTCCGGGCGGGAATCCTCCCTCCCCCGCCCCTCCCGAAGCCGGGCCCCGGCGCCAGGCCCGGCCCCAGGGGGGAACCCCCGGCCTCGACTTCCCCTCCCCGCGGCCTCTGCCCGTCTTCCCGACCCTTGAGGGCCGGGAAGACCCCGCCGGCAGCGGCCAGGACCCACCGCTCATTACGACATCTTCCTCCCTGGCCTCCGCCGCCTCCGCCGCCACCGAGAGCCTGACACCGCCCGCGTAGCACCCGCCAATCCCGGAGCCCGCCACCGCCCGAGCGACGGCAGCATCCACCAGTAAGCACTTGGTACATTGGGGACCGACAGCACTATTACCCAATCAACGAGCGGCATCTAGAGCGACGTTGGTTTGTCCAATAGGTCTGTGAAATGTCACTGATGGACGGTAGATGGCACCAACCGGAAACCTACGGGAGAATGATCGACATGTTCACCAGCCAACTGGCAGGAGGCAATGTCCCGCCCACTAGGTGGTTGATGGACAGCAACAGGAAGCTAGATAGGGAGGGGCTTAGCTGAGGAGTGTTTTTGTATTGGTTGAGGTTGACCTTCCACCCACCTCTAACCCAGAGGATGAGTGATAGATCTGCCCTAAAGCCAATCAGAAGTCCTTAGGGTGAGGCCGAAAAATGACCTATAAATAGTATATACTTTGCGCCGTAAGTCCAGTCTCGCCCAGGTGTGGCAGGGGTTTCCTCTTGTCTTATACTACTCAGCCCCATGCCTGGTCCTAGTGAGTGAGAAGCCACTGATGCTCTCACCCGTCATCGCCTTGGGAGAGATGACTTTGTGCAGTGGAGCATTGGAGCCTTACTCCGTAGTGGAAGTTGAAGTTGGTTACGTGACACTTCCGAGGAGAGATTTTCACGGTATCAGTTCAAATCTCAGTTAATCCTCACCTGGTTATTGCAGCGACACGCTCTCCCCCTCCTCCCAACCCACGGTCCCCAACACGTGCATCGGAATTATCTGAAGCTATTTCTGAAAGCACGTTTCCTGGGCCACCTCTCCTAATTCAATTAGGCATTTACTGGGCGTGCCTAGAATCTGCATTTCAACAAGCGCCTCCAGTGGACAAAATTGTGCAATTGAATTTGAGAACCACTGCTTTGTCTCTGACCCCTTACCTCCTCGAGGTAAAGCACTTCGATAGGTACTACCTGAGTAGATTTATCTGTATTCTCTCCCAAGTCTCTTTTCGGTGGACACATAATTTGGCTGAGTTAGTGGGAGGGAATCCACTCTGGCTTCAGAGCAGCCTAGGTTCAGACCTACAAATCCCACTAACTGTGAGACCTTAGGCATGTATTGAAATTCTTTGACCCTTGTGCCAGCTTCTGTAAAATGAGGCTAATCACACCAACACCTTAGAGCAATGCCTCCCCGCCCCTTTTTTCCCTTAACCACAACCCACAGTGAGAAATACATTTTGCATCCTGACCCATAACACTCGCATGAAAGCTGAATAAGAAAAGTTTCCAAAAACTATACTTAACTACCAGTGATGTACTGATATTTTCTTTTCTATTCTATCCTGTCTTATTCCCTTTTTTTGTGTTATTATGACTGGCAATTGAAAAACACTACCAGAAAGGGTTGCTATGATAAAATAATATAAAATACAGAGCAGAGGCTCGGCTCCTCTGGCTCAACGGGCTAAAGCGCCAGCCACATACACCTGAGCTGGCGGGTTCAAATCCGGGCCCGCCAAACAACAATGATGGCTGCAACCAAAAAATGGCCGGGCGTTGTGGCGGGCGCCTATAGTTCCCCAGCTACTTGGGAGGTGGAGGCAAGAGACTCGCTTGAGCCCAGGAATTGGAGGTTGCTGTGAGCTGTGATGCCACAGCAGTCTATCCAGGGTGACAGCTTGAGGCTCTGTCTCAAAAAAATAAAAAAAAATACAGAGCAGAATGTTTGGTACACATAATTGCTGGATAAATGTTAATGATCTCTTCCAGCCTACCCTTCTCAGCTTTAGCCTTTAAGAATCAAGACTTTAGCTGATATCACTCCTCTAGTTAAGATCCTTTATTGGATACCTATGCTCTTCTGGATAAAGCCCAAAGTCCTTTCTAGACAAACAGGGTCCTCCACACTCTGTGTAATCCTCCATACTTTATCTTATCTTCCTCCCTCCACCCCCATTCCCTTCCTACCAATCCTACCCTTTTCCCTCAGGGAAAGATTTCACAGTTCTTCTTTCTACTAGTTCCCTTTTTACCTTGCCCTTTCTCTTGGTAAACTCCTATGCATCCCTCAAGACCCTGCTCAAAGTCTGCACACTGCACTCCCACCCAGGCATAGCTTTTTCCTCTTCTGTGCTACCCTGGACTGTTCTTGGCACATGCAAAAGGTTTCTCTCACACACACTATTTTACACACTTTTATTTTTCACTTTTGACTCTACTGCTAGACTGTATACTGCAGTAGAGTGATTGAGATCAGTATAGGGAGGATGGTAAGGAAATGCATGTGGTGTAAAAGAATGACTATTTGCATACAATTACATTTACATGACTTATTTATGTAGATCATACATTCTGTTCTCAAGCCATTTTTCAAGTTCAGATTGCTTCACTGTCGAACCAAGGACTCCACCCAGGTTCAATGACTCAGGGGTACAGGGGTTCGGGGGGTGGGGTTGATTATCCTGTTGGGCCACTGCTAAACCTATTCTGGGACAAAAGCTGGTAGTAGCCAAGTGCTTCTCCTACCCAAGAGGACCCATCATGAAGACAAAAGAAGTGGAAAGAAAAAGTGTGCATGCATATAGGTGGAAAGACAGGATGTGGAAACAGAATTTGGCAGTAATTTTGAATTCTTAGAATGGTTTTGCCATTTATTTCCCTTTATTTTGAGATAGGGTTTTGCTCTTTTACCCCAGCTAGGTGCAGTGGAGTCATCATAGTTCACTATAACCTCAAACTTCTGGACTCAAGTGCTCCTCCTGCCTCAGCCTCCTAACTAGCTAGGACTACAGGTGGACAAAAACATGCCCAGCTAATTTTTCTAATTCTTGTAGAGACGGGGTCTTGGTCTTGCTCAGGCTGCTCTCAAACTCCTGGCCACAAGTGTTCCTCCTGCCTTGTGCTCCAAAAGTGCTAGGATTACAGGCTTGAGCCACTGTGCCCAGCTGGTTCTATCCTTTTAAAGGCCACTATTTTCTTGTGTTTTCTTTATTTCTGGGCTATCTTACTCCTCTCCTACTAGAGACTCAGCCAAGGAAAGGGGCACTTTTTTTTGAGACAGAGTCTCACTATGTTGCCCTTGGGAGGGTGTCATGGCGTCACAGCTCACAGCAACCTCAAACTCCAGGGCTTAAGCGATTCTCTTGCCTTGGCCTCCCAAGTAGCTGGGACTACAGGCACCTGCCACAATGCCCAACTATTTTTTGTTGCAGTTGTCATTGTTGTTTAGCTGACCCCAGCCAGGTTCAAACCTGCCAGCCTCGGTGTATGTGGCTGGCACCATAACCACTGTGCTACAGGAACCAAGCTGAAAGGGGCACTTTTTTTTTTTTTTTTTGTATTTAGTTATGTATTTATTTATTTTTTGAAACAGAGTCTCAAGCTGTCACCCTGGATAGAGTGCCAGCACACAGTGGCATCACAGCTCACGGCAAGCTCCAATTCCTGGGCTCAAGCGAGTCTCCTGCCTCCGCCTCCCAAGAAGCTGGGACTACAGGCACCCACCACAATGCCTGGCCATTATTTGGTTGCAGCCGTCATTGTTGTTTGGCGGGCCCGGGCTGGATTCGAACCCACCAGCTCAGGTGTATGTGGCTGGTGCCTTAGCCCATTGAGCCACAGGTGCCGAGCCGAAAGGGGCACTTTTTAAGGTGATAACTCCCTTAAAATATTGTCAGGACCACTGGGGTCTTTGATACTCATTCAGAACCTCCTAGCCCACCATTCAGCTACTCCATAAGATCTCTTCTTTCAAGATGACCTCTGTCCTCAACAGAGAGGTAGGAGGCCAGGCAGCGGGCCTCCAAAGCCTGCTGTCTCCCTGGCCACACTTTAGACTCACCAAATAGCTTTTAATAGATTCCAAAGTCTGGGTCCCATCCCAGGAAATCAGAATCTCTGGGGGTAAAACCCAGGTGTCAGTATTAAGAAGTTCTTCAGGTGGTTCCAATGGGCAGCCAAATGTGGAAAAGCACTCCTTAGCCTAAACAAACCTTCCCACTGGGGATGCGCAAGTAAAAATCTTGGAAAAAATCTGTACTCCCCACCCATACCCATACCTGGTCCACCCCTTTCTGAATTTCTCCTCTTCCCACCCTACCTGCTGTGGTCTTCACAGAGCCAGGGCCAATGGGTGATTCTGGATGTATCTCTCAACGTCAGCCAGGGGTGATATTTCTTCCCTGGTGTGTCTGGAGGCAGGTTATCTCAGTGATATTTCCCACTTGCCTCCATCTGCTTTCAGCCTCTTCCTACTCTTAAGTTGTTACTGTTTCCCTGTTTCTTTTTTTTTTTTTTTTGAGACAGAGCCTCAAGCTGTCACCCTGGATAGAGTGCCGTGGCGTCACAACTCACAGCAACCTCCAGTTCCTGGGCTCAAGCGAGTCTCCTGCCTCCACCTCCCAAGTAGCTGGGATTAAAGGCGCCCGCCACAACGCCCGGCCATTTTTTGGTTGCAGCCGTCATTGTTGCTTGGCGGGCCCGGGCTGGATTCGAACCCGCCAGCTCAGGTGTACGTG
>CAUYRH010029568.1:0-14699 GCA_963574655.1 Perodicticus potto
ATAAATTGTGGTATATGTACACCATGGAATATTATGCAGCCTTAAAAAGATGGAGACTTTACCTCTTTTATGTTTACATGGATGGAGCTGGAACATATTCTCCTTAGCAAAGTATCTTTTAAAAACTAAAGTTCCCTAAGCAAGACAGAAAATCCAGAAGACACAACTAAAAAGTATTTATAAAATTATAAATTTTTTTGCATGGAGAAAATAAAATTAAAAGAAATTTGGCGGCCCAGGAAAACTTTGAAACATATGTAAAATTCTCAACAAATCAATAAATAAATTAACAAATACCCAACAGAAAATTGGGCAAAAGATATAGACTGACAATTTACAGAAGAGAATATCTTGGTAGTCAATAAATTTAAAATATTTTCTCAAACTCACCAATAACCAGAAAAATGCAAATTCAAATAGCAGTGTGATGAATTATTTCCCCTCTGAATTGGCAGATATAATTGTTTTTTAATCAATGATTTAGAAGATTCTGTAAGAAGAGATTTCCCATGTACTGTTATTCAGAGTCTGAGTGGATGGTGGTTTGATAGTATCTATTAACATTCAAAATGAAAATATTACATGCTTGACGCCAACAAAAATCCACTTCTAGATATCTATCTTAAAAAGACAATCTTACATGTGCTCAAGGACACAAAATCGGCTGTTTGTTGCAGTAGGGTTTGGAATAATAAAATTTCTAAAAGACAAACTGATAAATTAGTCTTGATTATAAAAATTCTGTACATCAGAAAGCTATAAAATATTTGAAGTGACAACATACTGCAAGGAGACAGTTGTGTACTGTGTATGGCAATATGAGCACATATTGCTATGGCCCCTTGCGTAGTTTGAATAATTCAGTACTTCCACTATAGCCGTAATGCATCTAGATAAACTCTCATATATATGTCCAAGATAATGTATAAAAACTGTAATAGAAGAGAAAAGAAATATTCCGAATTTTCTAGACAGAAAAGGAAAATTGTGGTGCTGACATTGGTAAATGTGTGGGAATGAAGAAAAACTGGATTTCTCACATACACTCCTGGTGGGAATTTAAAATGTGAGGTCCTTCCAGAAAACAGTTTGGTTTAAAAAACTACAAATACATGTATTACACATGGCCCAGTAATTATATTCCACAACATTTATATCAGAGAAATGAAAACTCGCCTTTATACAAAAACCTTACATGAATGTTTGTAACAGCTTTATGTATAGTAGCCTCAAATAGGAAACAGTTGAAACGTCCTTCAATAGGCAAATAGTTAAATTGTTTTATCACACATCTATACCGTGAAATACTACTCAGCAAGAAAAAAGAGCACATTGGTGATACATGTAACAGCTTGCATGGATCTCAAGGGTACCATGCTGAGTGAAAATGCCAGTCTCCAAAAGTCACATGCTGCATAGGTCCATTTATCTAACACGTTCAAAATGGCAGTGTTACAGAGATGCAGAAGAGGTTAGTGGCTGTCGGATGTTAAGGTGATAGCGTGGGCAGGGGAGGTTGTGAATAAAGGCTAGCACAAGGGTATATCTGTGGCAATGGAATTGCTTTGCACTTGACTACAGTGGTGGCTACCCAAGTCTACAAATGTGATAAAACAGGCACAGAATGACACACACATATTGCACCAATATCAGTTTCCTGATTTTGATATTATACTATAGTTACTTAAGATACAAACATTTGGAAAAACTGGGCAATGGGGTGTGCAAAATCTCTCTGTACTGTCTTTACAATTCCTGTGAATCTATAATTATTTCAAAGTAAAAACTGACTTTCTGGCTGAAATCTAACACTCTCACAGCACCAAATGCTGACAAGGATGTAGAACAACAGGGACTCCTATTCGCTGCTGGTGGGAATACAAAATGGTACAGCCACTTTGGAAGAAATTCTGGCAGTTTCTTATGAAACTAAACATACTGTGTGATCCAGAGATTTCACTCCTAAGTATTTACTAAAACGAGAAGAAAACTTATGTCTGTGCATAAACATGTACATGAATGTTGATAGTAGCTTTATTCATAACTGCCAAAAATCGGAAGTCGTCAAGATATCTTTCAATAAGTGAGTGGATAACTGTGGTACATCCAACACAGAGTATTAGTCAACATTAGAGAGAATTAAGGTATCAAGCTATGAAAAGATATGGAGGAAGCTCCATCCATGTAAACACAAAAAAGGTAAAGAGCTGGAACATATTCTTCTTAGCAAAGTATCTCAAGAATGGAAGAAAAAGTATCCAATGTACTCAGCCCTACTATGAAGCTAATCTATAGCTTTCATTTGAAGGCTAAAACCCAGTATAGAACAACTATATAAATGGGGAAAAAGGCAAGGGAGGGGAGGGGAGGGGAAGGATGGGTGGAGGGAATGTGATTGGCAGGATCACACTTATGGTGCATTTTACAAGGGTACAAGGGAAAATTACTAAATGTAGAATATAAATGTCTTCATATAATGATTAAAAGACCATGAAGGCTATGTTAAATAGTTCAATGAAAACATTTCAGATTGCATATAAAGTCAGCACATTGTGCTCCATGATTGCACCGATGTACACAATTATGATTTAATAAAAATTAAAAAAAAAAAAAGAAATGGGTCTGAATATATCTAAGAAAAAAGTCACCTATTGTAGCAGGTACACATTGTAACTAAAAATGGCTCTATTTCTTCTTTGATTATTTCACCCCCAAGTTTTCCAAATTAAGTACATTTGGGGGGGTAGTTTAGCTTATTATTTTGATCAATGATTATATTTGTAGCAGTCTTAATTTTTACCTGGATTTCCAGGGATATTTTATAAGAAAGAATATCTTTGAAAATTGATGCAAAGACTTTATCAATCATTTGCTTTCTTCCTCCTTTTATTCAACTTCAGTGCCATTAATCTTAAAGATGTCTCACAGTTTTTTGAAATTTCTTCCTCCCTTTTATAATTCCAAAGAAACTTTCCCCAATTCTTTTTGAATCCTCTTTAAGATACATCACATTTTTTGTTTTGTTGGTCTATCTACTTTTGAAGTTATCCTCACCTGCTCTGGCTTATGGGTTTGCAAGTTTCTTTCTCATGGTTCTATCTCTGCTTTATGAAAACATCTCCTATCCTCTACCATAGCTGTTATATTTCTAACTATATTATCTAGCCACTGAGGACTATGTGTTTTAAAACTGCTTAGAATGTTCCCCGGATTGCTGATAAGTTGCTTTGAAAATATTCTCTTGGTTTCTTTCTTGTTATTGAATTTTAAAACTATAACTCTCATTTTTGTCATAAGACATTTTCTAATATTAAATAGACATGTAGTGAATTTTAATTTGCCCACAAGGCTATAGAATTAAATTGTATGGTGATCACTGTTAATGTTTTTGCTTCATCTTGTGGACCAATTTCCATTCACTGTCAGAGCCCAGTCTGGAATATTTCCCCACCACACAACCTTCCTCTCTATTTTCTTTGGGAAGCAGTAATTTCTTTTATCTAAAAAATCTCACTTCCAACCCTTGTCCCAGTGAGGCATTTTGCCAATCTTTGATTGAGTAATTAAGATCTCCCATTATTACTACCTGGACTAATTTTGCAGTTTCCACAATCTCAATTAACATTTCTATCTTGGTTTCCTGGTCAGGTGGGCTGTAACATATCCCTATTATGACTTTTTAATTAAGTGAGAATAGAATTTCTACCCACAGAGAATCTACAGAAGTCCCTTCTTCTGATAAGATTTTTATCCTGCTGCTTTGTAGAACTATCCTTCACACACCACTGTTACAAAAATGTACTTATTTATACTCATTCTCTTTACAAGATGTATTTGAGGCAGCTTACAAAAAATACACAAAGATAACATGCACAAAAGATAAAAATCAAAACACTAGTCAGTGAGAAAATAGGGGCAAGGTAATATAAAGGTAAAAAAACAAGATGTAGCCATAATGAGCTCATGCACTGTAAGTATTGGGTACTGCCAGAGCATGATATAAACCTTCCTGAGAGCTTCCTCATAGCCAGAATGAATAAGGAGATAGAATCAATTACATGGGTTACAGTGTATTTGAGCTAAAATTAAATCAGTTGCTTAGGAAAGGCACAAAAAATTTCTCTTCAGACATACAAAATTTCTCTTCTAGGTCTTGGTAGCATCCTCAATAATATTCTTAAGGTAAATATAATACATTTCACCATTTAGCTTCCCTGTGTGCTCCCTAGTGTAGATTTACCACAATAATGGCAACATATAGTTTGCTAAGAACAGTTGTATGCATGACTCAAGTAAACTTCTAATAATTCTAAGATTTTAGCAATCATAGGTTCAAGAGTATCCTCTTTGGCAAGTGTCTGCCCTCTACATATTCTGTGTGGAAAATTGAATTCAGGGCTAAATGCTTTAATAGCTAACTAAACAAGGGTTGACTATCACAACTGTGGAGAAACATTTCTGGAACCTCAACGGAAACGTAAACCAATTTTCTTCCATATGAAATGCCCATAAGTAAAATGAAGCTTTATGCAAAAAGAAGTAATTTGTGGTCTGAGGATTTATGTAGGTAGGCAGGTGATAATGGCTGCACCAGTTACATCTCTAAGTACATGTTGATGAATTCAGACTTCAGACTTCGGACAATAAAGCACCCCTAACTTTAAACAAAATATTTCTAGGTCAACTATCCAAGATGAACTGGTAGCAAAATGTTTGCTCTAGCATTTTGAAAAGTCATTTATAAAAATATTAAACCAATAGGCTTGGATCCAATCCTGCTGATGTATTTTAGCTAAGGCCAGTTAAAAGATAAAAATAGTTATGGGATTTCCATTCATTGATTAATGTATTTCATCTTGGAATAATTAATGTTGTTACTGGCCATTACAACCTGGAAAGTAAGGGCATTACTCTAAGAGAATTTCCCATTTATACTAATAAAATAATAAATGTGTACATAGGCTTTTGCTGATTTACCTGGTTCCTATGCTGACGTGTTGGGTAGAGGATAGATGGGGAAGTTTGTATGCAGCTGAAGTAACTAGAGTCTCAAGTCATTAAGGTAAAAGTTAAAAATAAGGTGGTGAGCTTATTCGAGCTGAACCCTGAGCTGGCGGGTTCAAATCCAGCCTGGGCCCGCCAAACAACAATGACGGCTGCAACCAAAAATAAGGTGGTGATGGTGAGCAGAGTATGAACCTATTTTATTCTACTGGAAATTACCTGTTACATCTGGCAATGGCCTGACCTCTTAGAGTCTCATAGGAATATTTAGTGTATATTCAGTGTAAGTGTTTATAATTTAGGTTTAATATGGGCATATTAGCCCATAGTTAATTCTTTCTACAGAACCCAAGGAAAGATCACTAAAGCTGAGCAGCTAACTCATGAAAATATTTCAAAGATGCTTTTAAGTCTACCAATGGCCAAAAAAAGAGCAGGTATTTGCAAAGGTCCACCTGCTTCTCAAGGTGCACTTGGAAGGAAATGACACACACTATTGTTGCTGCCACCTAGCCCCCCTGATCAATGACACAGAGGCAGCACCACAGATGAAATGATTGATTTGGAAGGGAATAGCTGATGCTCACTCAAGCATTTCAGCAAATTTATTTCTTCCAACAAGGCTTATATAGGCACATAACTTAATCAACAAGCACATGACTTAATATTATGACTTAATCAATAAACATGTGACTTAAACCTGGCCCCAGGCCTTTTACTGCCTGGTACTTCCAGGTCTGTGGATAAATCAGACTAACTGATAACCACTTATTATGTAAAACTATCCTTATCAGCTAAGGTTTAACTGGCTTAACCGACAACTACTTTACCAAAGTTATTCTTATGCTAAGTAATAATCCTTTAACTGACCATTTGGAGGCAGTTAATCATCTTAAGGGAGTAGTCTGGAAAATCTCACCAGGATTTTTCCTTTCTAACTCACAAAAAACTTTAAACTTGCCTTCACAAAATGGGAGACTGATTGACCTTACAAGGGCACAGATGACTGTGCCGCTACAACTATCTAGGAGCAAAAGAGGTCTAGAGCTTTAAAGTTCTAGGTCTAGAGCTGTAAAGGAACATGCTGAGAAGATATGAGATATTATAAACTTTAAGTCAAACCATGAGGGGTTAGAGCTAAAGGATGGTTAGCAGTAGACACATTTTCTACTTTGTGGATACCCCTTTGTCATGGCCCTAGAACAGCTCTTGGAGTGTCTTATTCTCAGCAGGTGCTAAATTAGCCAAACATTTTGAATCTGCTGTACTATATAAGGAAGAGTTTTAGGGCAAGGCTCTATTTAATGGGATATTAGACAAATGAGGGCTGTGTTTACCCAAATAGTGGTTAAATAGTTCAGGTAAACTTCGCAGGAGGTAAGGCAGGAAAACACTTTTCAGAGAGCAATGAGAGAATAACTTTAAAACAATGTCTGATAAAGTACACATGATAGATTGAAAAGAAGTTCACCTTGCAGACATTAATGTTGATATCTCATGTATCGCAAAGCCTGGGCTTGTGGCCGCTTCTATGCCATTTTCAAACAATAATTTTATTGAGATGTAATTTCCATGGTATAAATGTCACTTCTTTAAAATATACAATTCAGTGTTCTTTATAATCACAAAATTTTGCATTGAGGGGGTGGAGCAAGATGGTGCACTAGAGACATCTCCTTTCTGACTACTGGAGGTGAGACAGGGAAAAATGGACTTCAGCTACCTCTGGTCAGGAGAATCTGCACAGAAACAGCTCTCTGGGGGCACAATGAAGCAGCAGGAGACTTCAGGATTCAACAAGGTGGTCTGAAGCTGAGGAAAACTGACATGGAAGGCAGGTACTTGGTATGGACAGAGACTGGCCAGTCACTGGCTCTCCTGCAGAAGGCTGGAGATGGGAAAGGCTGTCCTGCAGTATTTTGATTTGGGGCTGGGCTGCTCACTGAAGCTGTGAATAGATTCAAACAGCCTACGTCAGCCTAGTTGAATGCTAGGTTCAGTGGTTCTCCCAGTAGCTTTGCTGCTGGCAAAGCACGGCCACTGTGGGAAGACCACACATGCAGGAGGAATAGTCCACAGGGTCCTAGTGCACAGCCAGCTCTGGTGTTCCTGCTGAGCTCCAGCAGCCATCTTTGGAATAAGCTGAGTGGGACCCCCACCCCTGGGGAGAGCTGCATTGCTATCAGGGGACACTGTCTGATGGGCTGCCTGGGAAGTCAGGCAAGAGCCTTGGGACTCCAGTTCCATGAGGACTGAATGCTGTTGAAGCAAACAGGCCCAGTTTGAGGGCAAAGAAGTTAGGAAGACAAGATCTGGTTTCCTTTCCACCTAGAGAGTGGCTTCTGACCCCCATCAAATGCAAATAATTTAGCATGTGTTCTCCATCTCTTAACACCACATTACCAACTGGTATCCAAGCAATATATTATCATACACACACACACACATTTTTTGCTTCATTTTTCAATTTTTTTCTTATTTCTTTCTTTTCCTTTTTCTTTTTTGTTGTTTTTTGTTTGTTTGTTTAGTTTTTTTGATTGTATATTTATTTTTTCACTTTTACTTTTTATAATAGCAAGGGCTTCTCAATTTTTGTTACAGTTTTCAACCCTTTTTATTCTTTCTTTTTTATTTCTCTCCTTTTCTCACTTTTGGCAGAGATTTTTCTACTTTTCTCATCTTTCCCAGGTAAATATCTCATACAACAGCTAAGACATCCTTTTTTACCCTCTTCTTTAACTTACGTAACTATATATTTTTATTTTTTACTTTTAAATCTACTTTTATTTTATTTTTTCCATTTTTTTTCTCTTCTCTGAGGACTTGGGGTCATAGCATTGGTCTGGCTCTAGGAGGCCATGAGCTCACAGTCTTGGGTGTCCTTTTAGTTTTGACCTTTGGAATGAAGGTATTGGTAATCCCTACTGTGACATATTGCTGACTTCTTTCTATACATGGCCAAGGTGGGGTCATGCTTTTTCTCAGACTGATAAGGAGCACCTCACTTAGAGGGACGCACCCAGCCCCTCTTAAAGTCCTGGAGATGAAAATGTGGTTAAAGTATCCCTCCAATACCACCATTTCTCCTGTCACTTGCTTTTTCTCTTACTATCCTTTTCTCTCCTTTCCTTTGATTCTTTCTTTCCACCTCCCCTTTTTTTCTCTTTCTCTTTTTCTTTACTTTCTTCCTTCTCACACTTTATCCTTATCTTCCTTTTGGCCTTGTACCACAAGACCACTGCAACACCTCAGCACACAGCCAAAGTAATTTAAAGTGAAAGAGGTAGTACAAAGGAAAAAGTAGGGGAAGGAAATGAACAAGAAGAAAACACACATGAAGGAGGAACTAAAAGAAAAATTTGGCAACATGAAAAATCAGAATAGAGCAACTCCCCCCAGAGGATCATAAGGTATCTACCACAGAGGATTCCACCCATAAAGAATTAATATAAATGACAGAAAGGCAATTTAAATATATGGATGGCAAAAATGATAAAGGGAATTGATGATAAAGTTGAAAAATGGACAAAAGATATGAGGAATATAGAAAGGATATGATGAAGTTTAAGGAATTGAAGGAATAAATAAGGGAACTTAAAGCTGTAGTAGAAAGTATCAATAACAGATTAGACTATGGAGAAGAAAGAATCTCAGTAAAGAGGATAAAGCTCTTGAGCTACCAAGGTAGTTAAGGAGGCTGCAAAGAAGAGAGAGAAAGCAGAATATTCGCTTAGAGAATTATGAGACTTCAGGAAACATTCAAACATGTGAATTATAGGTATTCCTGAGGGGAAGAAGAATATCCCAAATGAATGGAAGCCCTCCTGGAGGATACCATGAATGAAAACTTTCCAAGTATCACTGAAGATTCTCAAATTCTCTTTTTAGAGGGATATCAAGCTCTAGGTCATCTCAACACAAATAGAGAATCTCCAAGACACATTGTAGTGAACCTGTCCAATGTCAGTAAGAAAGAAAATTCTGCAAGCATCCAGGAGTAACCACCAATTGATCTCCAGAGACAAATCCATCAGAGTGACAGCTAAAACTTTCCAAACCAGAAGAGATGGTCATCTACCTTTACTCTTCTTAAACAAAATAATTTTCAGCCTAGAATTCTATGTTCTGCTAAGATAACCTTCCATATCAATGGAAAAATAAAATCCTTTCTATGCAATCATTGAGGAAATTTACCACAATAAGACAAGCTTTATAGGAAATACGTAGACCTATTCTCCACACTGACCATCACTATGGACCATCAGCAAACACCCAGATACTGAAGAACAAAACCTAGTTTCCACACTGGCCCAAAGGATAAAATTAAGCAATGGACCCTCACAAAATAAAATGAATAGTACACCACCATACTCATTAATTCTCTCAATAAATGTTAATGGCTTGAATTCCCCACTGAAGAGGCACAGATTGGCTAATAGGATGAAAAAGCATAAGACATCCATGTACTGTCTCCAGGTAACAAACATAACCTTAAAAGATAAAACGAGACTCAGGGTAAAGGATTAGAAAACAATATTTCATTCAAGTGGAAACCAGAAGAAAGGAGGGATCTCAATCTTATTTTCAGATACATGTGGATTTAAAGCAACTTAAGTTAAGAAAGGCATGGGTGATCACTTCATACTGGTGAAGGAAACAATAAAAAAGAGATATTTCAATTCTAAATATTTATACACCCAACATAGATCCTCCCAGATTTATGAAATGGACATTGATTAGCCTGAGTTATATGATATCTTATAACACCATAATAGTAGGGACTTTAGTGGCCTTCTGACAGAAATAGACAGATCATCTAAATAGACACTAAACAAAACATACAAGGGACTTAAATGCAACTCTAGAACAAATGGGCTTAATAGACATATATGAAACACACCACCCCAAAGCTAAGGAATATACTTTGTTCTTGTCAGCCAATGGAACATTCTCCAGAATAGATCATATCCTAGGTCATAAATCAAGCCTCAAAAAAATGAAAAGAATTGAAATTATAAGTTATATATTCTCAGACCGCAGGCAATAAATATGGAACTCAACGCTAACAAAATTTTTCATCCCCACACAAAGGCACAAAAATTAAACAACCTTAAGGACAGTTAGGTTAAAGAATAGATAAAGGAAGAAATTATTAAATTACTCAAACATAACAAAGACAAACCTACAAGTTACCAAAACCTGTGGCATAGTGCAAAAGCAGTTGTAAGAGAGAAACTTATCACATTAAATGTCTAATCTGAAAAACAGAAAGAGAACCCATCAACAACCTAATGAATCATCTTAAGGAAATGGAAAAGAAAGAGAAATCCAATCCCAAACCCAGCAGAAAAAAAAAATAACCAAAATTAAATCAGAAATGAATGAAATTGAAAACAAAAGAATCATTCAGAAAATCAATGAAGCAAAGAGTTGGTTCTTCAAAAAGATAAATAAAATTTGTATACCATTGGTCATATTAACTAGAAACAGAAAGGTAAAATCTCTAATAACCTCAATCAGAAAGGATAAGGGGAAAATAACAACAGACACCACTGAGATACAAGAGATTATCTCTGACTACTATAAGAAACTCTAAAACCAGAAATTTGAAAATGTGGAGGAAATGGGTCACTACTTGGAATCATAATATCAATATCTCTCTGGACTTAATAAGGAAGAAATAGATCTCTTGAACAGACCAATATCCAGCACTGAGATTGAAGAAACAATAAAAAAAGCTTCCAAAAAAAGAAAAAGAAAAGCCCTGGACTAGACGGCTTCACACTAGCGTTCTCTCAAACTCTGAAAATGAGCTTTTCGTAGACTACAGAATCTATTTCAAAACAGTGAGAAGGAAGAAACCTCCTCAAACATGTTCTATGAAGCAAATATCACCCTGATACCAAAAACAGGAAAGAACCCAACTAAAAAGAACTACAGACCAACTTCACAAATGACTATTGATGCAAAATACTCAATAAAATCTTATCCAGTAGATTACAGCTACACAGTAAAAGAAAATTATACTTCACAATCAAGAAGGATGCATTGCAGGGATGCAAGCCTGGTTTAACATATGCAAATCCACAAATGTAATTCATCATATCAGTAGAAGCAAAAACAAAGACCATATGATCCTTTCAATAAATACAGAAAAAGCCTTTGATAAAATTCAGCATCCTTTTATAATAAAAACACTTAAGAATATAAGTAAAGGTGGCACATTTCTGAAACTGATTGACACCATCTATGACAAACCTGCGCTAATATCATACTGAATGGAGTAAAACTGAAAGCTTTTCCACTTAGAACAGGAACCTGACAAGGATGTCCTCTATCACTACTATTCAACATAGTGCTGGAAAGTCTAGCTAAAGTCATCAGGCAAGAGAAGGATATAAAGAGCATCCAAAAGGGAGCAGATGAGGTCAAACTCTTGTTCATTGCCAATAATATACTTATACTTAGAAAACCCCAGAGACTCAACCTCAAGACTCCAGGAAGTGATCAAGAGCTATAGTAATGTTGCAGAGTATAACATCAATGTCCACGAATCAGTAGCCTTTGTATATTCCCTTAACAGCCAAGTTGAGGAGCTATTCAAAGATACAACCCCCATCACAATAGCTTCAATGAAAATGAAATATCTTGGAATACACCTAACAAAAGAGGTGAAGGACCTCTACAAAGAGAAGTATGAACCCCTAAGAAAAGAAATAGCAGAAGACTCCAACAAATGGAAGAACATACCAGGCTGTTTGCTGGAAAGAACTAACATTGTTAAATAATCTACACTACCCAAAGCAATTTATAGATTCAATGCAACCCACTTTAAAATACCAACATCATACTTTGAAGAAATGTCTTTGTTTCATATATAATGAGACAAAGTTCCATATAGCTAAGGAAATTTTTAGTAATAAAAAATTCCCAGAGGCATCACTCTAGCAGACTTCAGGTTATTTTACAAGTCCACAGTGATCAAAACAGCATGGTATGAGCACAAAAACAGAGACATAGACATATGGAACCAAATACAAAACGAAGAGGTGAAACCAGTCTCTTACAGCTGAATGATCTTTGATAAACCAAACAAAAGCATATACTGGGGAAAAGAATAAACCTGTTCAATAAATGGTACTGGGAGAACTGGATAACCACATGTAAAAAACTGAAACTGGACAGTCTACTTTCACCACTTACAAAAATTGACTTAAATTGCATAAAAGATTTAAATCTAATAAATGAAATGATAAAAATCCTAGAAAAAAGTGTGGGGAAAACACTTGAGGATATAAGCCTGGGGAAAGATTTTATGAAGAAGACTTCAGCGGCAATTGCAACAATAACAAAAATAAAGAAATGACAATTAAACTGAAAAGCTTCTGCACAGCTAAGTATACAGCAATCAAAGCAAATAGACAACCTTTTAGAATGGGAAAAGGTATTTGCATATTATGAATTTGACAAAGGCTTTATAACCAGGATCCATAGAGAATTAAAAAAATAAGGTGCTAACAATCCCATCTATCACTGGGCAAGAGAGTTGAACAGAACCTTCTCTGAAGAAGACACATGAATGGCTAACAAACTTATTTAAAAATGCTCATCATCCTTAATCATCAGAGAAATTCAAATCAAAACCACTCTGAGAAACCACTTAATCCCATTGAGAATAGCCCACATCACAAAGTCCCAGAGTTGCAGATGCTGGCACAAGAGAGAGAAACACTTTTACACTGTTAGTAAGACTGCAAACTAATACAGCCTCTTTGGAAAGAAGTATGGAGAGTCCTAAAGGAAAACCAATTAGACCTCCCATTTGACCCCTCAATCCCACTACTAGGGGATCCTAAATCCTATCTAGGATCTAGTACTAGGCATCTACCCAAAAGAAAAATAATCATTTTATCATAAAGACATTTGCTCTAGAATGTTTATCACAGCTCAATTTAGAAAATTCCAAGATGTGGAAACAACCTAGATGCCCATGGCCACCAACTCAGGAATGGATTAACAAGCTGTGGTATTTGTATACAATGGAGTACTTTTCAGCTGTAAGAAAAAATGGTGACTACATCTTTTGTATTAACCTGGATGGACTTGAAACACGTTCTTCTAGTAAACTGTCATAAGAATGGAAGAACTAGTATCTAATGTACTCAATTGTATTATGAAGCCAGTAGACAATCCAATACATCCACACATAGAAGAAAAATTTAGTTTTATTCAAATTGGGAGGGAGGGAGCATGAGGGATGGAGGAAAAGAGGTGGTTTGTGTGTTCCCACTTAAAGGGCACGAGGTAGGAGTGTGTGGCACACCTTTTGGGTATGGGCCCAACTATAAGAGGGACTCTACCTAACGAATTCAAAAATTGTGACTTCGTTGTTTATACCTTCACAATAACCTGAAATGAAAAGAAAAAAAAGTTGTGTCTTGATCACCACTGTTTCCAGCTTTCACTACTCTCTCCAAAACATCATCTATCCATTAGTCATCACTCCTCATTTCTCCTGCCCTACTCCTGACAACAATCAATCTACTTTCTGTCTCTATGGATTTGCCTATTCTGGACATTTCACATAAATGGAAGTATACAATTGTGGCCCTGTGTCCATCTTCTTTGACTTTTCTTGTCATTTTCAAGGTTCATCCATAGTATACCATGCATCAAAATGTTACTTCCTTTATGGATGAATCAACAGTATTCCATTGTATGGATATATTATATCCATTCCATAATATGGCTGTACTATCTTTTGTTTATCAGTTCATCAAAATTAATGAACATTTTGCTTCTATTTCTTGATATTATGAATAATGCTGCTATGAACATTCATACACTAGTTTTTGGTGAGAATGCACATTTTTCTTCTTCTTTTTTCCTCTTCTTTTTTTTTTTTTTGCAGGTTTAGCCGGGGCTGGACTTGAACCCACCACCCCCAGTATATGGGGCTGGCACCCTATTCCTTGAGCCACAGGAGCTGACCCACATTTTTCTTCTTTTGGAGATTTACTGAGGAGTAGAATTGCTGGGTCGTATGATATTGTTTTGAAGAACTGGCAAATTATTTTTTGAAGTACATACACAATTTGACATTCCCATCAGCAATGTACAAAGGTTTAAAATTCTACACATCTTTGCCAACATTCATTAGTAGCCTCAATTTATTATTATTATTATTATTATTATTATTAAATCATAGCTGTATACATTAGTGCAATAAAGGGGTACAATGTGCTGGTTTCATATACAATCTGAACTATTTTCATCAAACTGATTAACATAGCCTTCATGACATTTTCTTAGTTATTGTATGAAGACATTTCTATTCTGCATTTAATAAGTTTCACCTGTACTTTTCTAAGATGCACCATGGGTGTGGCCCCACCAATTATCCTCCCTCAACCCCCAACTCGCACCTCCCCTCCTCTCCCTTGCCCCTTTACCCATATTCTTGTGCTATAATTGGGTTATAGCCTTCATAGGAAATCTAAAAATTAGCTTCATAGTAGGGCTGAGTACATTGGATACATTTTCTTCCATTCTTCAGATACTTTGCTAAGAAGAATATGTTCCAGCTCCATTCATGTAAACATGAAAGAGGTAAAGTCTCTATCTTTCTTTAAGGCTGTGTATTATTCCATGGTATACATGTACCACAATTTATTAATCCATTCGTGGGTCGATGG
>CAUYRH010029570.1:0-21649 GCA_963574655.1 Perodicticus potto
TTCCATTCTTGAGATACTTTGCTAAGAAGAATATATTCCACCTCCATCCATGTAAACATGAAAGAGGTAAAGTCTCCATCTTTCTCTAAGGCTGCATAGTATTCCATGGTATACATGTACCACAATTTATTAATCCATTCGTGGGTCGATGGGCACTTGGGCTTCTTCCATGACTTAACAATTATGAATTGGGCTGCTTGCTAATACGTTGGAGTTCTGTGTGGATTCGGGTTATTTAACCTTTGTCGGATGTTTGCAACCTGCAAATATTTTCTCCCATTCTGAGGGCTGTCTGCTTGCTATACTTACTATCTTCTTGGCTATACAGAAGCTTTTTAGTTTGATCAGATCCCAGTAGTGTATTTTTGATACTGCTTCAGTTGCCTGGGGAGTTATCCTCATAAAATATTCACCCAGGCCAATTCCTTCAAGAGTTTTCCCTGCACTTTCTTCTAGTATTTTTACAGTTTCATGTCTTAAGTTTAGATATTTAATCCCGTGAGAGCCTATCTTAGTTAATGGTGAAAGGTGTGGGTCCAGTTTCAGTCTTAGGTCACCAGCCAGATCACCCAGCACCATTTGTTAAATAGGGAGTCTTTTCCCCACTGCATGTTTTTAATTGTCTTGTCGAAGATCAAATAACGGTAAGTTGCTGGATTCATCTCTTGATTCTCTATTCTGTTCCAAACATCTACCTCTCTGTTTTTGTGCCAGTACCATGCTCTTTTGATCACTATTGATTTATAGTAGTGTCTCAGGTCTGGTAGCAGGATTCGCCCTGCTTTGTTATGATTTCTGAAATGTCCTGCTATTAGAGGTTTTTTTCTGATTCCATATAAAATGAAGTATTTTTTTTCAAGATCTTTAAAATATGACAATGGAGCTTTAATAGGAATTGCATGAAAATTATATATTGCTTTGTGTAGTATAGACATTTTAACAATGTTGATTCTTCCCAGCCATGAGCATGGTATGTTTTTCCATTTGTTAACATTTTCAGCTGTTTCTTTTCTTAAAGTTTCATAGTTCTCTTTATAGAGACCTTTCACATCATTTGTTAGGTAAACTCCCAAATATTTCATCTTCTTTGGCACTACTGTGAACGGAATAGAGTCCTTGACTGTTTTTTCGGTTTGGCTATTGTTGGTATATGTAAAGGCTACAGATTTATGGGTGTTGATTTTGTAGCCTGAGACATTGCTGTATTCCTTGATCACTTCTACAAGTTTTGTAGTAGAATCCCTGGTGTTTTCTAGATATACAATCATATCATCTGCAAAGAGTGAAAGTTTGATTTCTTCTGACCCTATGTGGATACCCTTGATTGCCTTTTCTTCCCTAATTGCAATGGCTAAAACTTCCATTATATGTTGAAGAACAGAGGAGATAATGGGCAACCTTGCCTGATTCCTGATCTAAGTGAAAATTATTTCAATTTAACTTCATTCAATATGATATTGGCTGTAGATTTGCTGTAGATGGCCTCTATCAGTTTAAAAAATGTCCCTTCTATACCAATTTTTTTCAGTGTTCTGATCATGAAGGGATGCTGGATATTGTCAAAAGCTTTTTCTGCATCAATTGAGAGAATCATGTGGTCTTTATTTTTTAATTTGTTTACATGCTGGATTACATTTACAGATTTACGTATATTGAACCAGCCTTGAGATCCTGGGATAAAGCCCACTTCATCGTGGTGTATAATTTGTTTGATGTCTTGTTGGATTCTGTTGAATATTTTTGCATCAATATTCATTAGTGATATTTGTCTATAATTTTCTTTTCTTGTTGAGGCTTTCCCTGGTTTAAGGATCAAGGTGATGTTTGCTTCATAGAATGTGTTGGGCAGTATTCCTCCTTTTTCTAAATTTTGGAAAAGGTTGAGTAATATAGTTACTAGTTCTTCGTTATAGGTTTGGTAGAATTCTGACGTGAAGCCATCTGGTCCTGGGCTTTTCTTTTTAGGGAGATTTTTTATATTTGATGCTGTTTCAGAACTTGATATAGGCCTGTTCAACATTTCCACTGTGTTCTGGCTAAGTCTTGGTAGGTGGCGTGTTTCCAAGTATTGGTCAGTTTCCTTCAAATTTTCATATTTCTGAGAGTAAAGTTTCTTGTAATATTCATTAAGGATTTTTTGACTTTCTGAGGGGTCTGTTGTTATTTCGTCTTTACCATTTCTGATTGATGAAATTAGAGATTTTACTCTTTTTAATCCTGATTAGAGTAGCCAAAGGTTTATCTATTTTATTCACCTTTTCAAAAAACCAACTTTTTGATTTATTGATCTGTTGTATAATTCTTTTGTTTTCAACTTCATTTAATTATGCCCTGATTTTGGTTATTTCTTTTATTCTGCTAGGTTTGGGGTTGGAATGTTCTTCCTTATCCAGTTGCTTAAGATGTTACATTAAGTTGTTAACTTCCTCTCTCTCTGTTTTCTTGAGGAAGGCTTGCAGTGCTATAAATTTTTCTGTTAGGACTACCTTTGCAGTATCCCAGAGGTTCTGATAATTCATGTCTTCATTGTCATTTTGTTCCAAAAGTTTGGTAATTTCCTTCTTAATCTCATCGATGACCCATCTATCCTTCAGCATAACGTTATTTGGCTTCCATGTTTTTGTATGAGTATGCAGATTCCTGTTGTTATTGAGTTCAACTTTTATTCCATGATGGTCTGAGAAGATGCAAGGAATAATTTCTATTTTTTAAAATTTGCTGAAGTTAGACTTGTGAAGTAGGATGTGATCAATTTTGGCTTATGTTTTGTGGGCTAATGAGAAGAATGTGTATTCAGTTTTGTTGGATGAAATGTTCTGTAGATGTCTGTTAAATCCCAATGTTGAATGGTTAAGTTTAAATCTAAAATTTCTTTGCTTAGCTTCTTTTTGGAGGATCTATCTAGCACTGCTAAAGGGGTGTTAAAATCTCTAATTACTATGGAGCTGGAGGAAATCAAGTTGCTCATGTCTGTTAGAGTTTCTCTTATAAATTGAAATGCATTCTGGTTGGGTGCATAAATAATAATCGAAATCTCATCATATTGAGTGTTACCTTTAACAAATATGAAGTGTCCATCTTTATCCTTCCTTATTTTGGTTGGTTTAAAGCCTATACTATCTGCGAATAGGATTGCAACACCTGCTTTTTTCTGTTTTCCATTTGCCTGGTATATAGACGACCATCCCTTCACCTTGAGTCTATATTTATCTTTTAAGGTAAGATGAGATTCTTGTATGCAGCAGTTATCTGACCTGAGTTTTTGTATCTAGGCAGTCAACCTGTGCCTCTTTAGAGGATAATTTAAAGCATTCACATTAATTGACAATATTGATAAGCCTTTTGAAAGTCTGGTGGACATTTGTAATCTTTTCACGATTGTGGAAGTTGGAATTTGATCAAAAGATTCTGAGTCAGTTTACTTTTATGGTGGAGGATTGTGCTGGTCATGTCTGAGAATATCCTGGAGAGCTGATTTAGTTATGGCAAATTTCTTCAACATGTGGATGTCATTAAGGTATTTAATTTCTCCATCATAAATGAAACTCAGTTTAGCTGGATACAGGATCCTGGATTGAATGTTATTTTGTTTTAGGAGATTGAAAGTCGATGACCATCCTCTGCTAGCTTGAATGGTTTTAGCAGAGAGATCTGCAGTTATTCTAATATTCTTCCCCTTGTAGGTTATGATTTTCTTACATCTGGGCTGCTTTCAGAATTTTCTCCTTCATATTAACTTTTGTAAAATTGATTATGATGTGTTTGGGGGATGTCTTATTCGGGTTGGGTCGTGCTGGAGTTCTGAAACTGTCTGCTATCTGAATTTCAGAATCACTTAGCATGTCTGGAAAGTTCTCTTTCATAATCTCATGAAGAAGAGCGTCTGTACCTTGTGAAGCCTCTTCGTCATTTTTGGCAATTCCTATGAGGCAAATATTGGTTTTCTTAAAATTATCCCAGAGCTCTCTGAGAAAGTGATCTGTTTTTGCCCTTCGTTTTTCTTCCTCTTTGAGAGTTTGGGAGTGTTCAAAAGCTTTGTCTTCCATGTCGGAAATCCTGTCTTCTGCTTGCTCCATTCTGTTACTGAGGGATTCTACTGTATTTCTCAGATCGTTGAGGGCTGCAACTTCTTGTCTCATTATGTCTAAATCTTTGGTCATTTTGTCTTTGAATTTGTTGAATTCTTGAGACATCTTTTGGGTCATCTTTTGGATTACTGCTTGAAATTCTAATTCCATCTTTTCTTCCATTCTGCTGATCTTATTTGCTATCCAGATTCTGAATTCTATTTCTGGCATCTCAGCCATTTGCTTATGCAAGGGATCTTGTGCTGTATCTGCCTTGTCGTTCCTTAGGGGAGTTGATCTACTCTGATTATTCATATTGCCAGAGATTGTCTGTTGATTCTGCCTCATGATAGTTTTTCACTGTTTCCTCTGACCGTCCTCAGAGTTGGGGAGGTGTCTCTCCAAGATTAGTCCCCAGTTGGATCACTCTGTTGTTGCTGGATGTTTGTAGGATGTGACCCTGCTTAGTTCCTCTGGGACTGCCCCAGCCAGGTAGTTCTGGCTATGGGAGCAGCTCCGGAGTGTGGCACACCCAGATCCAGCAACAGGGTATAGGATAGTGCATACAGTTGTGGGAGTGCCCGTCTCCCAGTGGCCTTGGCAAAGAGATCCCATGCCTCCAGCAGTCTCTGGCCAGCAGGAGGGCACAGGTCGTGTGGCCTCTGTAGTCCCTAGCCAGATGGGCAGAGCCGGTGTGGAAACAGAGAGGATACGGGAGGATGCGGGTTGTGTGGCTCCCAGAGTTCCCGGCCAGGGTGGACAGGTGGAGGCCCTGTGGGCACGGGGGTTCGGGGCCATGCGCTTGTAGGTGGAGTCCCAGGCTGTAGTGGGTGGTGGGCGGAGGCCTTGTGGGTTCCCGCGGAGTCCCTGACCGGGGTGGACCGTGGGGTGCAGTGCAGATCCACACAGGGGCCCAGGAAGAGTCCCTGGCTGCGGCATGCAGCCTGCCGAGGGCCGGCCGGGCATGGATCGAGGCCGTGTGGTGTTCCTGGCAGAGTCCCTGCCTGCAGTGGATGGCGGGCCGGGGGCTGGCGGCGTTTGGAATGGAGCCATGTAGTGGTACTGGCGAATTCCCTGTCTGTGGTGGTCCAGGGCGGGTGGGGTGTAGAGTGGAGCTGCACGGTAGTTCCAGAGGAGTCCCTGTCTGCAGTGGATGATGGGCCTGGGACCGGCGGGTGGTGGAGCAGAGCCTCACAGTGGTTCCAGCAGAGTCCCTCTCCGCTATGGGTGGCCAGCCGGGGACTGGCAGGGCACAGACTGAAGCCATGCGGTAGTTCCTGCAGAGTCCCTGTCCAGAGAGCAGGTGGGGGCTCAGTGCTGCCCCACAGTTTCTTACCTGGCAGTGCTCTTGGCCCGGCAGACAGGGAGGGTGGTCGCTGCTCAAATCCTCCTCCCTCAATTTCAGCAGGGGTCAGGCTTCTGGTTCATTAGGTAAGGAGGGAAGGGTGTACTGGAAGTTCAGAATGGTGGAAGGCTTTAGTTCAATTTTTCTGCCTGAAGCTTGGTTTCTTGGAGTCGCAGCTTGCCTCAGCAGAGGTGACCTGCAGTTATCATTTCTCTCTCTTGGCTGGGCTCCCAGTCTTTGACTCAATTGGGCAGTTTCTGGATGCTGTCCTTCCTTTTGGACAGGAGCCTCTGTCGGAAGTTGCTTCCAGTTGGCCATCTTGCCCCTACCCCCATGATATCTTTGAGTAGAGTATCTGTACTTTTAGGACCATCCTCTTCTCCAGGAATTCCTATAAGGCAAATGTTTTATCTTTTGGAGTGGTGCCACAGCTCTCTGAGCTACTGATCAGTTTTTACTCTCCATGTGTCTGCCTCTTTGAGCATTTGGGAACATTCAAAGGCTTTGTCTCCAATTTCAGAGATCCTTTCTTCTGCCTGCTCAACTCTTATTACTGAAGGATCCTACTGTATTTCAGAGCTCCTCAAATAGCTTTTTCATTTCCTTGAGCTCTGCTAACTCTTTTCTCATTGTGTCCATATCCATGGAGATTTTGTCTTTGAATTTACTGTTTTCTTGAGACAACTTTTGTACAACTCTTTGGATTTCAATTTCCTTCTTTTCCTCCATTCTATTAATTTTGTTAGCCATCCACATTCTGAATTCTATTTCTCATATTTCAGCCATTTGTTTATGGATGGCATTTTTCTGTTGTATCTCCTTTGACGTTCCTTGTGGGAGTTGATCTACTCTGATTATTCATTTTGCCAGAGTTTTTCCACTGGCTCCGCCCCATGATCATTTTTCACAGTTTTGCTAGTAAAGCTTATATGGTAAAACTGGTTTGAGGGCTCCAGGAATTGTAGTTAGCCAGCCCTTCACCAAAGACCTGAGGCTTGCTCCAGCTTTACAAAGGTCCCTTTCAGTCCTTCAGCCAGAGACACTGAGGATCTGATTTTTTTGATAGAGCTAGATGGGTCTGTTTTGTGTTTAGCCAGCCCCTATCTAATCCTAGTGAGTTCGTGGATTTGGGCTGAAATCTCAGCTGCGGAGAGATACAAGCAACTAAGACCTTGCCCCCCTACCAGCAACAACTAGAAGAGGAGAATCAGTCCCTCCCACTACAAAACAACCAGGGCTCAAACTTGGATGGTTCCCAGGTGGTCATCCCAAGTCAAAGAGTTCCAAACCAACTATTCCAGGCAGTACGATCACTGCTAAACTGGGAGAGTTCAAAAGGACTCCAGCAACCAGACAGCAGGGATCCACTGGCAGCTAATGTGTGGTTCTGTCCTGTGCTCATTGAAGTCAGGAAGGCCCACCCAGAAAGAGTCCAGGGGGGGCTGGAACCTCCTTATCTACCTTTCTCCACAGCCCCATCCAGTCCCTGGTAACCTCGTGGGGCTGTGGCCCAGTTCCCCCCAATGAGTAAATGTGCCAGTGATACGTACCTGCCAGAGTCAAAGGGGAGTCAGTGCCTCCTTGGCTGGGCCACCACACTCTGCCTCCGGTAGGCAGGAGGAGCTCAAGCCTGGCTCCTTCTGCTGCTCAATGGAAACTGGGGAGTTTTCTGCCAGAGTCTTTCCCAAGCTGGTGGTTACCATCTCAGTGCATATTTCTCTCCCATAGAGTCTGTGCCTTTGCCACAGACACACTCCTCTTCTGTTACCCCTGTGGGGCAAGGTCTGGTTCCCTCCAACAGACCACAGAATTTGGGAGTTATCTCTCCAAAATTTGACCCTGGTGGGAGCATGCCACTGCCACTATTGCTGTGCAGTGAGTTGCCATGCTGCTGTTGCCAAGAATAAACCCCATAAGGATAATCAACTGGATCTTTTATGAAGGAAAAGGGCAAAACAATGGACAAAACATAGTCTCTTCAGCAAATGGTACTAGAAAAACTGGACATCTACATTAAAAATTTCTAAACAAAGAGACCACATGTTTCACAAAAATGAACTCAAAATGGGTCACAGACCTAAATGTAAAATGCAAAACTGTAAAACTCCTAGAATACAATCTAGGAGAAAATTTAAATGGCCTTTGTTGATAAGAGGCCATCCATGAAAGAAATTATTATTAAGCTGTAGTTAATTAAAATTAAAAATTTCTTCTCTGTAACAGACACTACAAAAAAAGAGAAACAACCTAGAGACTGGCAGAAAATATTTGTAAAAGATATATCTGATACAGGACTTTTATTCAAAATACATAAAATTCAGCAATAAGAAAATAATTTGATTTAGAAATGGGTAAAAATCTGAATAGACACCTCACCTAAGAAGACAGACAGATGGCAAATAAGCAGACGAAAAGATGGAAAATACCATATGTTATAAGAAAACTGCAAATTAAAAAACAATGAGATACCATTACACACCTATTAAAATGGCAAAATGGCCAAAATCCAAAACATAGACAACACCAGATGCTGGTAAGGATATGGAGAAACAGAGAACTGTCATTCATTAATGGTTGGAATGCCGAATGATACAGCCACTTTGGAAGCTGGTTTGGCAGCTTCTTACAAAACTAAATGTACTCTTACCATGTAATCCAGCAGTCATGTTCCTCAATAGCTATCTAAAGGAGATGAAAAATTATGTTCATGCAAAAAACTTAAACATGGATATAGATAACAGCTTTCTTCATAATTTCCAAAATTTAGAAGCAGTATGATTTCCTTCAACAGGTTAATGGATAAACAAACTATGGCACATCTAGACACTAGAAAGTTAATTCAACAGTAAAAACAAATGAGCTGGCAAGTAATGAAAACATAATGGAGAAAATGTTATTACTAAGTGAAAGAAACTAGTGTGAAAAGGCTAAATAGTATAGATTCTAACTCTATGACATTCTGGAAAAGGCAAAATTATGATAACAGTAAAAAGATCAGTGGTTTCTGTGCATTTAGGAGGAGGGAGAGGGAAAAATAAGTGAAGCATAGTAGATTTGTAGGGCAGTTGAACTATCTCATATTATACTATAATAGTAGACAGATGTCATTATACATTTGCCAAAACCCACAGATTGTACAACATCAAGAATGAGCCCTAATGTAAACTATGAAATTTTGGGTGGTAATGAAGTGTTGATGACGGTTCAGTGATTGTGACAAATGTACCATTTTGGTTCAGGATATTTATTCATGGTGGAGATGCTGTGTGTGTGTGGAAGGAGCCAGGGGACAAGTTCTACACTTTCTACTCAATTTTGTGATTATAAAACTGCTCTAAAAAATAAAACCTGTTCCTTTTTAAAAAAATGTTTAAAATAGAATGGAAAGCAATATTTCCTAATTCATTTATAAGGTTAGTATTATTACCCTTAAAAGACCTTATAGGAAAATGACAAATTAGTACCTCTCATGAAAACAGACATATTCCAATGTGTATCTATACCACATTTTTTTTAATTCATTCATCCATTGATGGACACTTAGGCAGATTCTATATCTTTGCTATTGTGAAGAGTGCTACAATAAGCATGCAAGTGTAGGTATCCCATTGATGTGTTAATTTATTTTCTTTCAGGTAGGAACAATTTTTTAATTAAATCATAAATTCCAGAATATTTAAAAACAATAACATATCACAACCAAGTGAAGGCTTCCCTAATAATGAAAGGCTATTTCAATAGTCAGAAATCATTCATGTAATCCACTACACATATATCAACAGATCAAAGGACATGAATAGGCATTTCTCAAAAGTAGATATACAAATGACCAACAGGTATATGAAAAAATGCTCAACATCACTAACTATCAGAGAAAGGCAAATCAAAATCACACTGAGATATTATCTTACTCTAGTCAGAATGGCTATTACTAAAAAGACCAAAAATAATGTTGGTAAGGATGTGGAGAAAATGGAACTTTTATATGATGATGGGAATGTAAAGCCACAGTGGAAAACAGAGTAAGGAGCTTTCTCAAAATCTAAAAGCAGAACTACCATTCAGTTCATTAATCCCAGTACTAATATCTACTCAAAGAAAAATAAATCCATATGTCAAATGGATACCTGCACTTGCATGCTTATTGAAGTGCTATTCACAATAGGAAAGATACAGAATCAACCTAAGTGTCCAACAGTGGATGAATGGATGAAGGACATGTGGTATATATACACAGTGGAATACTATTTAGAATACAATTCATAAAAAGAATTAAATCATGTCATTTGTGGCAACACAGATGGATCTGGAGGTCATTATCTTCAATGAAATAAGCCAAGGCACAAAAAGACAAATAATGCAAATTCTCATTTATATGTGGGAGCTAAAAAATTTGATCGCATAGAAGTGGAGAGTGGAAAGATAGATATTAAAGACTAATAAGAGTGGAGAGTGGGAGAGGAAGGATGAAGACAAGTGGGTTAAAGGATATAAACATACAGTTAGAAGGAATGAATTCAGTGCTTGATAGCAGAGGAGGGTGACTGTAGTTAAATATAAGTGCCTTGTACTCAGGTGATGGACACCGTAAATAATCTGACTTGATCATTACACATTGTATACATATAATAAAATTTCACCTGTACTCCATAAATTTGTACAAATAAAATAACAGAGTAAAAGATGATTTGGCTGGTTTTCATTTTTTCTTTTTTTTTTTTTTTTTGTAGAGACAGAGTTTCTACTTTATCGCCCTCGGTAGAGTGCCATGGTGTCACACAGCTCACAGCAACCTCCAACTCCTGAGCTTAGGCAATTCTCTTGCCTCAGCCTCCTGAGTAGTTTGCACTACAGGCACCTGCCACAATGTCCAGCTATTTTCTGTTTTGCAATTTGGCTGAGGCCGGGTTTGAACTCACCACCCTCGGTATATGGGGCCGGCGCCCCACTCAATGAGCCACAGTTATGCCCGATTTGGCTGGTTTTTAAATAAAGAAACCAGACTATACATATTTTAGGCTTTGTGGGCAATATGCAGTTTCTATATCATATTCTTTTACAACCCCTAAAAATGTAAACATCACTTTTTTTAGTTTGTGGGCTATACAGGAATGTCCAATAGGCAGGATTTGGCCTGCAAGTGATAGTTTGCTGAACCCTGGACTTAAAACCACATGATTATTTCAACTAATACAAAAAAAGGAATTTGGAAAGTTTAACATCCATTCATAACAAAAACTCTCAGCAAACCAAAAATATAAGGGGACTTTCTTAACCTGATAAAGGGCATGTATAAAATCCTATAGCTAACATATTTTACTGATAATCAAGGAAAAAGAAAGGATATCTATTTTTATCATTCCTATTCAGTATCATAACTGGAAGTCCTAGTCAGTCCAATAAAAGAAGGGAAAAAGCATAGAGATTTGAAATAATGACATGATTATGTTGCTGGAAATGTTCGGGCCGAAGTTGGAGAGATAAGACTAGCAGTCAGAATGTAGTAAAGGAGTGGAAGGCTGTAGCTTGCTCAGCATGCAGTGACCCCAGTTTATTTCTTACTAACTTATATACCCTAACAATATAGCACTCTGCACATATACACCTAATCACCTACATATTCATAATCTAACTTTAGATCAGCTGGCATCCATTGGTCCAGATAATTCTTAAAATTACAATATAATAAAGTTACAAAAAAGTCATGAGCCTTATTTATCCCTTTTTGCTTCAAAGAACAAAATATTCATTTGTAAAGAACAGATGTAATCCTTATCTTAGCAGCACATTAACCTTATCTTGATTTGCCACTCCTCAGGTCTCTTCCAGGAAATTCCTGACCACAGCATGCTCTGTTTTCAGTGCCTGTCTCCCACTAGATTAGTTTTCTAATCTCTCTGGAGGGTCTTCAAAGGAATATCCCTTCCTGCAGACCTTGAGACAGTTTCAATCAAGAACAAAGACATGGCAGTCTTTAATGTGGCTCAGCTACATTCCCCCCTTTTCTTTTATAGACAAATTAAGCATAATAACAGAAAATACAGCTGCTTGATATTCATTCACCTGATGGGTTTGGTGAACTCATCTACAGACTAGGTACAAAATAAAACAAATAATAAATACCACAGCAAATAATCCAGAAGAAGTTCCAAATAAAGCATTTAACTTTGTAAAGGATTTAATTGAGCTATTCCTTCAGATATCTCCTTAAAAATAGAATCTCCATTAACACATTTAAGTTTATGTTGGAATGTATTGTACACTTTCTTTTTTAAACATAAGATATCATTTGTTAAATTCTTATGATTCAATAAATGTTTTTTAACTTTCTCCCATGGAAATTCGGTAGCATTGTAAGGTACAGGGGTCACACAAAAACTAGTCGTATTCCAATCACATTGAAATTTGATTTGTTTTTGCAAGCTAGACAATTGATCTCCTAACATTACTACAGCTTGTTCCAAGTCTGATAACTCATTATGAATTTCAGTGTCAATTTGTCTCTGAGCAGTCCAAAGCTTCTCTGAATTGTGGTGCCATTCGGCAACAAAGTCCTGTGTCTTAATGCTCTCCATCAGGGCAACTCCTGCAGTGGCAGTGGCAGCAGTCATGGCGATTATTCCCGCGATCATGGCTATCAACATTCTGATGAAGCATCTGGTTCACTTCAGGACCTTCTCCACTGTCATCTATAGGATGGACAGAGCTGGGGAGTCTTCCCACAGGCTGAAAAGCTTCACCAGCAGACAAACACCTGTTCTTGCTCTTAAAATATACAGCTGCTCTTTGGAAACATCAAACTTAATAGAATTGTTAATATAAGTAAACATGGTATATGCTTGCAAACATTTGATTTCTCCACTAGACGCATTCCAATAGATAGGTCCTTTAAGCCATACAAAAGGCAGTATCAAGCAAGCTTGAACATGGAGGGTTGTATTTCTTGTAAAAATTAAAGTATACTTCTTTTTTTGTTGGTCATAATATAGTCCTCTAGTCCATGCTTGGAAAGGACAGAGTGTGGTCCCTATTTTCCACAAGTGATTTTGTTTAGGATATTTCATTAGACCGGGTGAAGAAGGGGGGAAGCCTCCATTACCCCATTTTATATGGCTAGAAGAAGTGGCTGATACGATTGTGGTATTTTTACACCATCTTAAATGTGTCAAAATTTTCTGAGTGTGCGCAAAGCCTCTAGGGCTCCAATCCATGACGCTTCCATAAGAAGTATTAACTACTAAAAACGCACTTTCACCTTTACACTTTGTTCAATGCACCCATTCCCTGATGTGAGAAAAACCGTGCACTTGACAAAGAGGTAACTCAGGAGGGACAGCAATGCCCTGGAAAGGCGTGCCAGCAATAGATTGACTGGATAATAAATTCATGCTTATCTGGGGAGATATACCACTATAATCATGATCAATGCTGATCCATTCCTGAAATTTAAAAGTCAGAAAGTGGGGCTGGTTACCAAAGCAAATAGGAGGTCCACTGACACCAGTACTAAAATCAGTAATTATTGTTCCTTCCTCCTCCAGTTTTAAAGGACCGTAAGTGTTACAGGGTCCAGGGAGCCAGGAAGATTCATTCACATAAATTGGAATATTTGGTTCAAACCAGCTGACCTCTCTCAGTAACAGAGAGTTTGGAATATAAGTCCTGTATTCATAAGTTTGGGCACTTACCTGAGTGGTGAGGAGTGAAATCATAGCCAAGAATAAAGTGGGCATGGTTAGTGGTTGTTTGGCCTGGGCCACTAGATATTCTGCCTCATTACAAAACTTCTTCACCTGGCCCCATGTCAGCTCTGGAGCTTTCAGGGTGACGGATAATATTGCCTTTGTTCAGAGTCATTCCCACAAATGGCTCGTTCAAGGTCTGGGGATCCATTTCTTCTGGGTGTGGTCTCTTCTGTGCCATCCCTTAATTTTAAGGCTTTATCAGGGGCTCAAAGGTTTGATGAACCTGTGGAAATATAAGCATATACTCTGCCCCAATGCAACACTTGTGCAGGGATCCAATTACTTGTTTTTACATCTTTATAAAAGACTGGCTGATTGAGAGGTTCTGTTGTTGTCTTTTATCCAATGTTTCTGAGCTGGTGTTTTATTAGTGTCATCCATGTTCAAAAAATTTAAAGTAAATAAAGCAGAATGTAGTTTATTTCTGGGGGTATTATACTGCTCTCCCCCTTTTTGTTTCAATAGTATATTTTTTAACATGCAATTATGTCTTTCAATAATCACTTGACCTGTGCTATTACCAGGTAATCCAGTGATATGTTTGATATTATGTAGCTGGAAAACAGCCTGACATTTATTAGAAATGTATGCTGATCCATTATCTGTTTTAATTGATTGTGGCTTTCCCATAATCACAAAAGCTTCAAGTAAGTGAGAAATGACTGCATCATTACTCATTTATGAGAAAGCAAGCATATACCATGTTTTCTCACTTATGAGAAATGCTGATGCTGATGTGTCTACAGAATTATGGACATATTTAAGGTGGCTACATTCTAGAACTTGAGTAACATCCATTTGCCAAAGTTGATTAGCTTGTAAGCCTCTTGGATTTACACCAGATAGTAAAAGGGGCATGATTAAAGGTTGGCAAGCAGGGCAAGAGCGAACAATAGCTCTTGTTGTGTGCCACATAATATCATGTCTCATTTTTAAAGTTTGATCATTATTATGATGTAAAGAATGTTCCAGATTAGTAGTTTGTATTGATCCAATTAAATGATCAATAGCAGCATTACCTTCAGAAAAAGATGCAGGCAAATTAGAATGAGCTCTTATATGGGTAATATATAAAGGTTGTTCACGAGATCAGATTAATTTTTGTAGAGTGAAAAATAACATAATTCAGAATCACTCCAGGGGAGTGTTATTGTTTCTATGTTCTGTACAACATGTGTAGAATATTGAGAATCTGTTATCAAATTTAAAGTTATATCAGAAATGTCAGTTAAAAGTAATACAATAGTAAATAATTCAGCCTTTTGAACAGACTGATAGGGAGATTGTTGAGTTTTAAAATTATGGGATCCTAAATATCCTGCGACACCCATTTTATTGGCATCAATGTAGAAAGTACGAGCATCTGGAATGGGTTCTAACTTTACAACATGGGCTAAAATCCAAGAAGTATGCATTAGAAATTGTAAACGTTTATCAGGTGGATAATGACTGTTAATCTCACCTAGAAAATCAGAAAGTGCTATTTGTCAATCCACAGATAGAATACAAAGATTGTTTATTTGTTGATTTGCTAAAGGCATAACAATTTTGTCAGAATCACGTCCTGTTAGTTGTCTCAATCTGAAACGACCTTTCAAAATTATATGATATTTTTTGAACATAAGTCTCCATATATTTTTTGCCTTATGTGGAAGAAAAACTATTCTATAAAGACTTGTTTTTGAGCCAATAATCCAGTAGGCTAATGTTCAGAAGGAATCACATACAGGATGAAGCATGAAAAATCAGTAATCCTATCAAGTTGAGCTTTCTGAATATGTTTTTCTAACCATTGCAGTTCCTTTTCAGCTTTTTTTGTAAGTCGCCTTGGACTATTTAAAGCAGGATCTCCTAATAAGGAGAATAAATGTGATAAAGCATAAGTGGGAATTCCCAAGGTGAGTCTGACCCAATTTATATCTCCTAATAATTTTTGAAAATCATTAAGTGTTTTCAGAGTATCTTGTCTTATTTGCACCTTTTGAGGGGTAATATGCTGAGCTGATTCATTCTAAATAATTCCAAGGTTCTTGAATTTGCACCTTTTCTGGGGCAATATAAAGACCAAAATTAGCAAGATATTGACAGGCTTTAGAATACATTTTTTTGCAACTCATCATTTGAAGAATGAGAAAATAAGATATCATCCCTGTAATGCAAACAAATTCCTTCTGGGAATTCTTTGTGTACTAAATCCCAAGGTGGTTGTACAAATAACTGACAAAGAGTAGGGCTATTTAACATGCCCTGTGGTAAAACCTTCCACTGATAACACTGAGCAGGCTGAGCATTATTCAAAGTTGGGACAGTAAATGCAAAGCATTCAGTGTCCTTAGGACCTAAGAGGATACTAAAAACCAATCTTTTAAATCTACTATAATGAGAAGATAATTTTTTGGAATCAACGATGGTTTTGGAATTCCTGGTTGTAAAGAATCCATGGGCTGAATAGCTGCATTGCCTTTTCTTAAGTCAGTTAACATATGCCATCTGCTGGATTTTTTCTTAATTATAAAGAGGAGAATTCCATGGGCTGGTAGATTGTTTAATATGATTTTGTTCTAATTGCTCTTTAACTAAAACATGAAGTGCTTCTAGTTTTTCCAGAGGAAGGGACCACTGCTCAACCCAGATGGGTTTGTCTGATTTCCAATGTAAAGGCAGGGTGAAGTGCTGTGCAGTGGACCCTATGGAAAATCCTCTGAAAGAGTAGGAAATCCTAGACCAGTTTGGTTACCTGCTTGTCTTGTCACCTCCACCTTAAGGAGAGAGATGTTTACTGTAGAATCAAAACCCATATTAAACATCATGTTTTTTACTGCTGGGGAAATAGTAGGAATAGATAACATAGCTCCCCATTGTTGAAGTAAATCTCTTCCCCATAAAGTTAAAGCAATGGGGGCAACATATGGTTTAAACTGAGCCAGTTGTTTTTCAGGCCCCAAACAATTTAAAACATGAGAGCTCTGCTCAATATCTGTCATAGTTCCCAATTCTATAAAAGTTGCTTTGATTTTTTCTTTAGGCCATTCCTTTGGCCACATATGAGAAGCAATGATAGACATCACCTCCAGTGTCAATCGGTCCTTTAAGAACAGTGCCATTAGAAAAGGTTATAACACATTAAGGTCAATTGTCATTTATCACAGCATGTCCAAAAACTTGTTTTCCCATGCTGCCAAATCCACCTTCTCTTTTATAGGAGCTGTTTTGCCTTTATGATATGGAAGAATTAACAATTGAGCAGCACGTTGTCCAGGCTCTACTGTGATATTTTTAGTGGCACAAGCCATAATTTGAATTTTACCTTTATAGTCTGCATCAATTACTCCAACATGGACTTGTAATCCTTGTAATGTTAGACTGTTGCGGCCTAACAAAAAGCCCGCTGTGTCTAGGGGAATAGGGCCATAGACACCAGTATGTAACTTTATAGGTAGAGAATTTTCTGTAATAGTTACCGTTTCATTAATTGATAAATCCAGTGCCGCACTGTTGTGCTTAGCATGGAATAAATCTTGCACTGAAAATCTCAATTGTTTTGAATCAGACCATGAGCTTGGCCATTGCTCACTGGAAACTGTTGAAAAAGAAAGCCCATATTGTTTGTCTGAGGGCCCCAGGATGGGCCCATGATGGAGTTTCCCTGGTCCTGTAAGGGAGGGAGAACATTTCCATCCTTATCTTTAATTGACTTACATTCATTTGTCCAATGTTTCCCTGTTTTTGCACCTATAGCATAAGCTGGAAGGGCCAGAAGGTTTTGCAGAATTATTGTTCTTTTGTTTTCTGCAATCTTTGTGGACATGGCCAGACTTACCACAATTATAACATTTAATAGAAGTAGTTGGACCTTTAAGGGTTGAAGCCAATAGGTTTGCTTGAAAAGTTCCTGAACCAACATCTCTACATGCTCTAATGTAATGATCTAAAGTAACGTTTTCCTGCATTTTTGCACTTGCTAATGCTTTTTTGCAATCAACAATAGCATTCTCATAAGCCACTGAAAGCAAGAGCATGTTCTGAGCTTCAAGGACATTAACAGATCATTGTATAGCAGATTGCAGATGGGCCAAAAATTCAGTATATGGCTCATTGGGGCCTTGAAGGATTTTGGAGAAAAATGATCATATTTCACCTTTTTCATCCAACCTTAGCCATGCCATGGTACAAATTTCCCGTATTTGTGCTAGCAAATCAGTGTAATGTAATGCTTGGAGATCTGAATGCCTTCCTTCCCTAGTCATGGTTAAAATCAAAAGAGGGTGGATTCGAAGCCTGATTATGGTGAGCCTGTTTATGGGCTTCTTCTCTCCACCAGGATTGAAACTGTAAATACTGACCTGGTGACAAAGTAGTTTGTGCCAGAGTGTCCAATCAATAGGGATCAATAAGTTATCTCTATGATAAGGTTTCAAAATCCCTTGTATATACAGGGCATTAGGCCCATAAGCATTAACAGCATCTTTTAGGTGTTTTAGGAATTTCATGTGGACCTGAAAATGAGAAACTTCAACATCCCCATCATCATTAGGTGCCCTTACAATAGGAAAAGTAAAAGTAGAAGGTGTAAGCGTAGATGGTGGGTTTAACACAGGCTGAGGGTGTGTGATTTCTTCATGCAAGATATTAGACATATCTGATCCTAGAGGGAATTTAACCACTGTTCTCAGTTGAGTATCTGGTGGAGCAAAGGACGGTTGCATTGGAAGCAGCATGCAGAAGGCAAGAGCATCTTAGCCGCAGGCACAGTCAGAGTAACTGGCCTTGCAGTTAGTGCTGGGAATGCCCCAGTTTTCCCTTTAGTTGAAGACTCTGATTGTTTAGAGTTCATAATTTGACAGCAACATTCTAGGAGGTGAACTACAGTTATTTTACTGTCTGATTCAACAATATCAGAATCACTTTCTGTTTCAGAAGGGTCACTTGCGCTACTTGGGAGAGGGATTTCATCTTAAATGGGTATTTCTGTGGCTTTATCAGCTGGTTCTTGGATGCAGAGAGGTTCAGGCCTTTGCTCTGCATCAGAACTTAACTGCAGAGGCTGCAGAGCTACAGTAACAAAGTTAAAAGCAGTCCAAACATCAGAGTCAATACAGTATCCTCTTTGATATGCCCTGTGTAGTGCCTTTCCTACATTTTCCCAAACTTTTAAATTTAAATGATTTTTTTCTGTCAGGAGTAAACCAATAACAATGTTTGGCAACCACCTGAAATAAACGCTGCAGAGTTTTTGTCTTTACGGAGGTTCCAGTGCTCTGCAGTAAACGTTTCAAGAGCGTAACATACTGCTCTTCTACTGATAAGAAATTCCCCATGACTCCTCTACTATTCATGAGAACTTCGCATACTCACTGCATAGAGCAATTCCTCTCGGTCCAACCATACCCAATCTTACCTTAAGTGGCTTTTCCAATGGCGAAGACCCATCCTGCTGACTACACCACGATGTTGCTGGAAATGTTCCGGCCGAAGTCGGAGAGATAAGACCAGCAGTCAGAATGTAGTAAAGGAGCAGAGGGCTGTAGTTTGCTCAGGCATGCTGTGACCCCAGTTTATTTCTTACTAACTTATATACCCTAACAATATAGCACTCTGCACGTACACACTTAATCACCTACACATTCATAATCTTAACTTTAGATCAGCTGGCATCAATTGGTCCAGATAATTCTTAAAAATCACAATATAATAAAGTTACAAAAAAGTCATGAGCCTTATTTATCTCTTTTTGCTTCAAAGAACAAAGTATTCATTTGTAAAGAACAGATGTAATCCTTATCTTAGCAGCACATTAACCTTATCTTGATTTGCCACTCCTCAGGTCTCTTCCAGGAAATTCCTGACCACAGCATGCTCTGTTTTCAGTGCCTGCCTCCCACTAGATTAGTTTTCTAATCTCTCTGGAGGGTCTTCAGAGGAATATCCCTTCCTGCAGACCTTGAGACAGTTTCAATCAAGAACAAAGTTATGGCAGTCTTTAATGTGGCTCGGCTACATGATTATTTACAGAGAAATCCTTGGAATCTATAAAAAAAGTTACTGGAATGAATGAGAATAGTAAAGTTACAAAATACAAGGTCAACAGACAAATTATATTTTACACTATATTAAAGAAAATAGGAAACAAATGTTTTTTCAATACTATTTGCAACAGTTTTTTTTTCTTTTAAAGGAAGTAACTGGGTATAAATCAAATGTGTGAAGGAGCTATATACTTAAAACTATAAAAAGTTAAGAAAGAAATCAAGGGATTGGATGTCTCAGTAAATAAATGATGAGATTTACCATGCTTATGAATTAGTAGGCAACATAGTTATAATGTCAGTTCTTTCTAAAATTACCTATAAATTCAACACAATTACAATCAAAACTCTATTATGGTCTATTGTACATGACAAGTTGATTTTAAAGTTTACACAGAAATATCTAGGAACTGAAATAGCCAAAATAATTTTTAAAAGGAAGAACATGTAGAGTGTACTATCTTATTTTAAGTCTTACTATGGAACTCCAGTTTTCAATACAGTGTTATACTGGTGAAAAGAGAGATGCAAAAAAAGATCAGCGAAAGACCAGAGAGTCCAAGTATGAATCCACACAAACATAGGCTTCTTTTCACTGAAGTGTACTTTACCTAATAAAAAATTTATTATTATAAATCACCTTCAGGTGTACAATTCAGTGCTCTCTTTAGTGCTAAGTTCTGTAGTAATTTCTTCACTTTCATTTCTGATTTTAGTAGTTTGAATTTTCTCTTTTTCTTAGTCACTCTAGCTAAAGGTTTGCCAATTTTGTTGCTCCTTTTGAAAAGAATTTGGGTTGATTTATTTTCTCTATTGTTTTTCTATTATCTATTTCACCCATCTCTTCTTTAATATTAATTTTTTTTAAATTTCAACATAGTTTTTTTTTCTTTATTAAATCATAACTCAGTATATTGATGCATTTATGGGGTACAGTCTACTGATTTGATATACAATGTGAAATGCTCATGTTGAATCAACACATCCATCACTTCACTTACTTATTTGTTGTGGTAATCTTAATTTTTTCCTTTCTTCTGTTAGTTTTATTCTTCTTTTTCTATCACCTTAATATGTAAAGTTGGGTGACTGATTTGAGATCTTTCCTTAACTGAAAATAACCACAGTGGTAAATGGCACATTTTTTTGATGCCCATTAATTTAAGGAACTAAGTTCAAAGGGCATTTTCTAGCCTATGGTGTCAGGAAATTTATACTGCACTATCAACAGTTGGTTGGATTTGAATATTTATAACATACTTATGTTCACCCAAAACAGGAAAACTCCATCTGGCCCTTCATTGGTAGCTTCAGTAAAGAAATTTTGAGTTTTGTTGATCAAAAATGAATAGTTTATACAAGCTTTAAATATTGATTATTTGAAAGAGTGGTCTAGTTTATATTTTAACTTATTTTATATTTTTGATGATATTTAATAATTTTTACCTCCTAAGGTGCTAAGCACAGGATAGAGTACAGGATAGAAATGTGCTATAAAGATCATTACTTGATCTTCCTCAATTTGGTATATTTGTGAAATACTTAATAATTATCTTAAATCAGAATTTGCATGGCCTTTGTCATAATATTTAGAAATACACTCAATGAGGGGAGGAGTCAAGATGGCGGTCTGTAGCCAGCTTTCTGCAGATGCTTCTGTCCAGAAGGAGAGTTAAAGGACAGAAATTTAGCAAGAAAGCCAACAGTTTGGAACTGAGACAAAAGAGAAGGTCGAAGAACGCACATCATCCCTGCTGGAGCAACCTGAAACCCCAAGGATACAAATAAAAGGTACAGAGCACATCACCAAGCAGACGGGAGTCTCCTCCCCAATGAGAGCAGCTGGCAGTATACGCCATACCTCCATACAAACAAGCGAGCAGAGTTCAGATGTCCTCCTACTCTACCCCACGGGAGAGACCCTCTAAAAACTGGATCTCCTTCCCTTACTAGGGTGCTGTGGCACTCTCCTGCCAGGCCTAAAACTGTATAAAAACTGCATATATTCTCTACCTGCAAGTTGGAACTCCCAGCACTCCCCTCCACTCTCACCCTGAGATCTGGAAGTCTGTCCCCCATGGAGTCCAGATTCTTGGACACTTTCTTAAGGGGTGTGAACAGGGCGTGGGCTGTACTGGTCTGTGCTGTTTTCCCGGCTCGGGAGCGGTGGGAGGAACAGTGAGCTGAGAGGTGGCCGAAGTGGAGAGGTGGTCCCCTGAGGCACCTGGTGGCAGCGCTGAGAAAGCTTTGCTGAGGTTCGGCCGCACCTGGCCCTCAGGGGATGACATCTGAGACAAAGGGCTGAATCTCACAGACTGAATCAGGACTATTAGCAGCCCAACGTCTCTTCCACAGAGCAGAGATTCTATGAACATGTTCTGTTCTATCAGCTTTTTCATCTACTTTGCATTGATCAGGGACAGGGCTGGACTGAGTGGATCCCACTAGCCCCTATCAAGTACCCAG
>CAUYRH010029571.1:0-132675 GCA_963574655.1 Perodicticus potto
GTCTCAGTGGGGGTTAGGCTTCTGGTTCGTCAGGTAAGGGGGGAAGGTGTACAGTAAGTTCAGAATGGTGGGGAAAACTTTAGTTCAGTTTTTCTGCCTAGCAATAGAGTTTACAGAGTCACACCAGGGTGCTCAGGGGAAGCACACCTCACTTCCCACAGCACTCTTCCATGGCATGAGACAAGAGGTCCACAGTTCACCGCTTGTCTGTAGAAAACCCACAGGAGCAAAAGAGGAGGAAAAAAAGAAAGGAAACAGAAAAGCTAGAAACTCGGAGCTAGCTTTCTTTGGGGAGGGAATGGACACTCTTCCTTTCAAATAAATTTTGTACCTGAAGCTTGCTTTCTTGGGGTTGCAGCCAGTCTCAGCAGAGGTGACCTGCAGAAATCACTTCTCTCTCTCGGCTGGGCTCCCAGTATTCAGCTTAATTGCACAGTTTCTGGAGGTTATCTTCCCTTTTTGACAGGAGCCTTTTTCAGAAGCTGCTTCCAGTCAGCCATCTTGCTCTGCCCCCAGCCATACCATTGTTTTTTAAATAGAGGTTAAAGATCCACTGTTTGGGAACATTTTTTTATATATTGTCTGGATTTGGTTGAGCCTTTGTATGTCATTTTTGTCTGACTTTTCCATTTAGAAAATAAATATCTTAACGCCAGGTTCTATGTTGTTTTTTCTTTGCATCTTCTACAGCGCTTAGCACAGAAAGGTCCTCTCAAACTTTTTTGTTGAATAGATTGATTCATCTATCTAGCATGGTATTGACAACAATGACAAAAACAAACCAGATTGGATATTGGGGATGACAACTGTGCCACATTTTGAGAAGTGACCCTTTTCACTACACTACTCTTTTTAGGTTTAATTCTAAATTTCTAGTAGTTGAAGTAAAGACAAATAGGCAAGCCATAGTCTCCTAGTACTTAGCAAAAAAATTTTCAAACCCACAAGCACAATCATCAAAGAGATAAAGTTTTCGTAGCTAACTTTTTCAGGTTTATCAACAGTGAACATACAATTAAGCAAACTGAAAATCAGATGTGTCTCAGTGAGGCACTAGGATCTTCTTTTTACTCTCTGTTATGTATTATTTTAAAGAAATCAAATAAAAAAAATAGCCAAGAAGCCTAAGATCTAAATAGGTACTTTATATTTAACTTTAAAAGGTACTTGAAGTACCAAAATTGTCTCTGTTCTCCAAGTTCTTTGTCAATCAATCACACTGGAAAAAGGACTAAAATACTTTACTGATCTTTTGCCTCCTTATTCATTAAGAATAAAAATAAAGTTATCCCATTAAAACCATCAGCTGCTCAAAACTCCTATTTTTATAGCACACAAATTATTAAGAATCAACTGTCATTAAATATAAAATTACAGGATGTCTTACTTTAATGGTTACTTGTATGTGTCAAAAAGCACTGTTTTCCTTTCTTACATGAAATCTTGCCTTTCTTATTGCTTTACTCATGCGTTAACATTTATATATCCTTATTTCACAAAAAAATGTACAATAAGAAGAAATCTCTTTGTTTATGATTAGTACAAGATCTGCACTGTGTAAGATTCAACACATTTCAAGACAAAAAGAAACCACCAATCCCCAGCCTCTAGTACAAGAGAAATTAAGCAGAAAGAGCTGCCTCTGTTGGTCTTGAGAAAACAATATAAAAAAACTGAATGGATGAGAAGGAAAAGCAAAGAGTTGATTCACATGACCAGGGTGAAAAGAAAAACAAACATTATAGTTGCAAAAACACTTATTCCATAACAACTTCTTAGGACTCCCAGGTGCAACATCAGCATCGCTCGAGTCTCGATTTTTATTGTAATCTTGTGGCTTTTTATTTGTAACTTATATGAAAGGAATCATATTGATTGGGGCAGATTTAACTCAGTAAAACCTATTCTACTGAGATTGTCTGTGCTAGGTGATTTTATCAAGTTCTCTTTTGGTTTCATTTTCTTCCTCATCCCTATTCCCAGGGGAGGCTGCAGCCCAGCTTGCAGAGCAAATTGCCCTAAATTGAGTTCTTTCTCTGGCATAGACAGGGCTGCCTTTGGCTCCTCGGCTTGAAAACTTTATGCATTCTTTTTTCCTTCTTCCTTAACAATCCCCTTCCCTTTTTCCAATTAAAATGGAGAAGTTTGCACCGGTACCTGCTCCCAATTAAATGAATACTGCATTACCAGCCGCACTCCCGGATCTTCTTTACCCTCCCTTCATTAGCCTTATTCCTCTGAGACGGCCTGGCTGTCTGCCAGGGACTTATGGCAAGAATTCAAAATCTTGCACACTTTATCCCCTCCAAATCATTCTTGAATATAAGCAGTCTGCTCTTTAGGCCCAGCATGAAAAATCCAAGAACGTGTTCAAAACGGATAGGGGGTTGGGAGGGACAGAAGAGAAAAAAATGATTTATTTAAAAGGCTAAAAACCTATGCAAAGAAAGACAAGCTAAGAGAGGGTGAGCTTCCCAGTTAATTGACCTTAGTTTCTTTTTTTAAAAGCCTGAGTAAGAAGAACAACAAAAGATAGTTCAATGCCCCTGCTTTATTTCTGAGCACCTGCATGCCCACAGGAAGTACATCATCATCTTCACACCTCAGGCAAGCCGACTCCCAGCACTCAAAATTATGCACCGTGACCGAAAAAGCCAACCTCCAAAGCTTAAGCAACACTTTTTTTTTAAATAAAGATCAACATGGAATTTTCCAACAAACGTGAGTGCCATGGGGCCATTGCATCAGCCCTTCTCAACTGACACTTGAAATCGGTGAACGTGCATCAAGCTGTCATGAATGATGATTCAGGTGTCAGGTCACACAAACAAACAGGCATTGTGTGTGCCTCCCCTGCTTCCAAAAACTGTGCAAATTCCACTTACAGAGCCTTCGAATGTACTTGAACAGAATACGTGATCAAATCCCAGTTCTGGTACATAGCTTCTGTGTGACCCTGGGAAACTTATCTGGATTAGGTAGAGCATGCAAACCACTTAGCACAATTCCAGGCACATGCTTCATAGGCAGCTCTGTATACTCTTATTATTATTGCTACCATTATTATATTAATACAAAGCAAAGTACACCATATGATCTGACAGAACTTTTGGAGCCCTGCCCAGAATATGGCAAGGGCTAAGGACAATTTGCAGATGATTTTTAATTTTACAAAATTAAAAATGTGCAATTGGATTCTCAGAAGTTGACCCTTGTTTGGCACAGACCTCAATACAGCTATGACATCCAATAAGGCCAATATTGCAAAACCTATTTTTTAGTGGTAATTATAAGTCATCAAACTCATCAAGCACCCTAGAAAACATATCATCATTGCTGACATTTTATGATATAAGACAATATGTAACCGAACACTTAAAAACACCATCACCAAAGTCAATTTGTTTTGACTCTAAGAATTAACAAAGAATGTGGTTTATCTCCTAGTGAGACACTGCCAAAGCATGCTATAATAGCACAGTTTACTTCTTTAAAAAAGAAGCAAAACAGTGCAAAAAGCTATAATTACTAAACCTTTTAAGTGTTTATTCTAATGAAAACACAAAAATATGTATTTATGAATGAGATAATTATTATAAACAAATTTGTGCTGGCCATTGTTATCTCCTCCAATAGACATAACTCCTTTCTATACATGAGCAGCGCAGTTCTTGCCAGATTTATAGGATATATACTGCTCCATCTAAGAAAATTAAAGCACTAGACATACTCTCAAATCGGAAGGTACTTTACAAATAGCTATTTTTAATGTATAAATATTTGTTGATACATAACAGTTATACATATTTGGGGGGTACATGTGAGGTTCTCATACCTGATCAGAGGTAATTGGGATATCCTTCACTATTAACATTTCTCTTTTCTTTGTGTTGGGAACATTACAATTCTTGTCTTCTATAAAATGACTATTTGTGATTGATTAAATCATAATAAATGTACTTATGGTCAAGTCTCTGATTTTTGAAAAATTCATTCTTAAAACATGAAAATAACATGAATTATGAATCAAGAGATTTTGACACACACCAAATATTGGTGGAACTGCATGGACCCTAGTACAGGTTAACACACACCCACTGATTCAGATCGTGTGCACCTGAGAGCAGCTAACTTGGTGTTTTTGTTTGTTTGGGTTATTTTTGTTTGTTTTTTTAGAGATGATAATTTAAGAAATGGATTGAGAAATTAATTTTTGTTCTTTGCTCTTTAGCTTATATCATTGCTAGTCTGTAATACCTTTATTTTTCCCACTCAGCCTAAATACAAGTGCTTGAAAAGAAATTCCATGCAAGTTATACCAGACTCACTAGATGAAGCTTCTGTCAGTTACTGAGAGAAGTATGTTAAGATCTATTTGAACTTTGATTTCTCAATCTATCCATGCTTATATTGGTTGAGTCAAATTTTAAATAATACATTTAAGACTTTTAAACTTATTTATTTAAAAATGTAAGTTCACTTACTAAAATTTGTATATAAATATTAAATCATTAACAATGAATTTTATTTTTATTATAAATTGACAACTTATAATTGTATAAATTGATGGGAAATAAAGTGATGCTATGATTGATGAATACAATGAAAAATAATTAAATCAAGCTAACTGACATATTTTTTAACCTCAAATACCTAACTTTTTGCAGTGAAAACATCAGAAATTGATACTCTTAGCAATTTTGAAATGTACAATAATCTATCATTAACTGTATTCATTTTTAATAATATTTATTAGGCATATTTAATTTTATAACTACATACATATATATTTATACGTTCCCTTTAACTTTGCACTGCCTTAAAACATATTTTGTATGAAAATGACGTACTGATGGTACCTTCCCTTTGATTAGTATTTATCTGGGATACTTTTTCTATCCTTTTACTTTCATCAGTCTTGTGTCTTTATGTGTTAAGTATGAATCTTAAGGTAGCACACAACTGGAATTTTAAGAATCCAATATAACCATTTTTATCTTTTACTGTAATGTTCACTCCATATATTTGAGAATGCTGGCCTATTGGAATTTACTTCACTTAATTCATGCACTGAGATGGCTCTAATTGATTTTCCTTCTCTCCGTCCTATTAAGGATTTTCCTTAATCTCTTCAAGAAGCATTTATTGAGCAACTACAATTTTGCTACTCTTCTAGACACTGGGGATCAGGGGTGAAGGGAGAGGACAAGCCTTTGCTCTCAGGGAGATTACATTCCAATGGGAGGGGACAGGCAAGGAAAAAGTAAACAATTGAATAGGAACATAAATAGATAATAATGAACATATAAAAAAGGAATTTCTACACTCAGTGTCTTAACTATTTTCAAAAGCTTTTTTTTTTCTTCCCAGGTTACAAGAGTAGCTTTTTAATGGGTCTCTCTTTCTCCTGCTTATCCTCTTCCACTCCATCTGCCTCGCTAATTTGAATCATAATATTCTGATAATATGATTCAAATATTACCATATCTAGCTGAAATTTTCAAAACTTCCCCTTAGCTATTTCAATGAAAGAAAATACCATAGCCTGACTTTCAAAGTCTTCTATGACATTGACTCTGCCTAAATTTCCTAGCTCTTCCTTCCATGTATCCTCATACTACATATTTCCTCTACTCTCTACCAAACTAAAATAGTCACTTCCTATTACCAAGCACCATTAATTATTTTTCTGCCTCTTTTTCTACTTCCTTATCCCTTTGTTGGTTTCTCTTTTCTTTTTTTGTTTTTGTTTTTTAATTTTGCTTTCAACCGGCTTTCAGTCATCTTAGTTTGAAGGTTTTTTTAAATTTTCTTTTCTTTTCTTCCTTTAGCAATTCTCTTGCCCTCAGCCTCCCAAGTAGCTGGGACTACAGGCACCTGCCACAACACCCATCTTTTTTTGGTAGAGACAGGGTCTCACTCTGGTTCAGGATGTTCTGCAACCTCTGAGCTCAGACAATCCACCCACCTCAGCCTCCCAAAGCACATCTGAAATGCTACTTCCCTGCAAAACATGTTTTGTGATTTGTGAGCACTCCCTCATGTGTTTTCATAACTCTCATTTGTTTTGCCTTTTTATAGGGCATCATTCGATACTTTTTCATTTATAATGTAAACTCCTTAATGGCAGGAATTTTTCTTACTCATACTGATTCCCAAGTAGTACTCAATACAGTGCCCTGAAGATAACACATGAGAAGTAAATAACTCTTGAATTAAATTACCATGATGTCCAAGCCTGACCACTACCTTATGTCACCCATCTTGATAGTAAGAGAATGTTTGGATAAATGCCAGTAAATAGCCAACAAATAAAAAATATGTTGCCTCCTTCTGGAGAAAATGGTTGTGAAAAGTAAAACATTTCAAACAATTAAACAGCCTTAATTAAATCTTAAAAAGTTAAGTAGGAAATAGAAATATAGTAAAATATACCTAAGTCACTTAGTTCAACTAATGAGTAAAAATACATCTTGCTCACTGGAAGTGCAGGTAATAAAAAAGGGGGATAACAGAGTAGAGGAAAATGATAGATGAGTAGAAGAATGGAAGAAAAAATATCCTATGTACTCAGTACTATTATGAAACCAATTTACAATCACTCACACTTTCATATGAAGAATAGATCACAACTATGGCCCAGGATGAAAGGGGGAGGGAACAGGAGGGGAGGAGGGAGGTCAGATCGAGGGAGGATGAATGTTGGGATCACAGCTATGGTGCACAATGCAAGGGTACATGTTGGATCTATTAGCATAGAGTATAAATGTCTTAACACAATAACTAAGTAAACAAGATGAGGTATATATTAACCAGTGCAATGTAAACATTCCTAATTCTATATGAAGTCAGCACATTGTACCTCATAAATGCATTAATGTATACATGATCTATGTGTTTATGATTTAATAAAAATAAAGAAAGAAAGAAAAGAAAAGTGAGCATATTTAATAGTTAAAAACTATTTAAAATAAGTGCCATAAATTGGGGGTTTATTTATCCCAGGCACAGAAAGACAAATACTGCATGATCTCACAAGTGGAATCTAAAAAAAGTTGATTTCACAGAAGCAGAATAGAATGGTGGTTACCAGGGGCTGGGAGGGGAGGGCAGTTCAAGAGATTGGGGGACAAAGGATATGAAATTCCAGTTAGACAGGAAGAATAAGTTCAAGACATCTTTTGTACAACATGATGACTATAGTTAATAATATACTGCATTCTCGAAAAATGCTAAGAGAGAAGATTTTAATTGTTCTCACCACACAAAAAAAGATAACTTTGTGGGGTAATGTATATGTTCATTACCAAGGTTTAGCCATTCCATGATGTATACACATTTTAAAATATCATATTGCATATGATATATGCATACAATTTTATCTGTCAATTCTTTAAACAATAAAATTAAAAATTAAATATAAACAAAGAAAAAGAAAATGACATAAGAGAAAAAGACTGGAAAGTAATTACCTTATGTAGGAAATGGTAAGAGTTCCTCAAAATTTTATGTAAATTATTAACACATTGATTCCACATTTTTCAGGATACGTGTATGACACACCCACTATATGCCAAGCAGTGTGCTAAGCCCTGGGAATACAAGGATGGATAAGACTTAATATTTGCCTTCAAGGAGCTGGAGCTTAGTGAAAAAAGATAAACAAACAGATAGTTAGAAGAAAATGTAGTACGTGTTATGACAGAAGGATATGCGACGTGCAGTTGGAGAACTCACAAGGAGGCTCTACAAATCTCCAGGTGAATCAGCTCTTCTACTGAGAAGACAGTGAGCCAGCTGGGAAAGTCAGGCCTCCGTGCCCTCAGAGCATTTCATTGTCTTTTATTACCATATTGAAAAATTGATAATATTTAAAATAGTAGTAATGTCACATCATGGAATATCACTAATTTTTGCATATATTGCTTTAAAATATTTTATGGACTTTTGATAAACATAAGGTAAATGCACGCAGTTATTTATTCCTCACCTTTGAAAACTATGCTAAACTGACTGTGAAAGAATTTTAAAACTTATAAACCCCTGAGACTCTACTATAAATCAATAGTGATCTTCATGTATTTTCAGTCAAAAGAATTGATTTATTTAGTATTATAACAAAAAACACCATAAAAATTAGCACTGTGCTTACCATGGGTGGATGGAGCAGATCTCTTCTAAGTGTTTTGTATATAAATTTTTCTCATGCTGAGGGGTAGATATTACTATGCTTCTTGTACAGATTGGAAAATAATATACAATTTTTCCCACAATGTTACAATTTGGGGACAAATACAGTATTTCAACTATGTAAGAAATTCTGTAAGGCATTTACTCTTAAAAGTGTATATTTTAGCTGTTACAAACTGACTCATTATTTGAGAGAAAGTGATACTTACTAAATCTGAAATCAAAATATGAAATGAAGATGCTAATTAAAAATACAATTTTTCTTTCACTTAATTACTCCATATATTTAGTCTTCTACTTTTATTTTGAATTCTTCTCAGAGAAGTATTATTATGCAAATACCAACTCCTTGAGAATTGTTTAGAAATATTATGACTAACAGTTTCCAAGGCAAAGAGAAAAAGGAGATACTCCTGTAAACTTAGCTGAGTGGTTCACACAATTTCATCAGCTGTGTCTATTTTCCTCTACTCAGTTACTAAAAACTGGATTTTTTGTATTGTTTCCTCCACAATTTTATTTGTCAATTTCTATTTTCCGAGATTATTATTTTTGTAATGCATACCCATTATCTATTGTGTAAAGACCCTGTAATCTATATATAAAATATATACAGATCCTCACTCTGCTGAGCTCCTAATTTAGTAGAAGCAAGTTATAAAACAGGAGCATTTACTTCAGAAATATTTTCATACCCAGCCAAAGTGAGATGCTAAAAGTCCATCTCTTCCAGCAATTAATCACATCAGGAAATACTTTTTTAATAAAGCTATGGTCAAATATTCTAATTGGTTCATAGATGAAATCTGAGCCAAGTAGTCTTCTATATTCACCACAGTAAATATGAAGGCACTAATCCTTCATGCTAGTGGTTTTCAAAACTGCTAACTGTAAATATGTGTCCTCTGAGTTCACATTAGACAATTATCCTTGGAAGTCAAATATCCTCAAGTAAATAGGTAAAATTGTCTTCTGATCAAACATTTTCTAAAAAGGCAAATTAAATATAGCAATGTTTAAATAATATTTCATGCCTTGATCCTTTTATTGCTTTACTTTTCAGATGTCTTCTTTCCTAACACTATGGTAAAACATTAGTATTTTGAACGTTTCCTCTGAATCAAGAACATCAGGATTTATGTCTCAAGCTTCTTATATCAATTGCTATAAAATCATTCTCAGAACACCAGAAAGTATTTTTTTATTCCTATTATGTGTCAGATATTGCTTTCAATAATTGTCACATCTTATTTAATGTAGGATATAATTAGTTGATATTTACATGGCTTGGTAATTGGCAAAAGCGATATTCAAACTCATCAACACGAAACAGGCACTTTTATCTCCTTCTTTTCCTTCTGAATTTCTTTCTTTTCTTTGCTCTTTATCTTCTAAGCATGACTTTTGGCCACCTCTTTTGCACTGGAACTTAAGGTATAAGGTACATATTTTCAAAAATAAATAAACTCACATGCCAGGTAAAGATTGTACATGATCTTAACTCTCCGTGTGTAATGGAAAACAAAACTTGTTAGGTTATCTGGCATTGGACTCTATCGAAGTGAATTTATATAGGAAATCAAAATAGAAAGTCAAGAAGAGCACTCCCCTACTCATAAAACTGTCCCTGAAACTTGCTGTCTAATCTAGCAAATAAAATATAGAACACCCAGTTACATTAGAACACCCCCCCCACACAAAATAGTGGCTATTTATCTGAAATTCAAAATAAACTGAGAATCCTGCGTTTTACCTGGCACCCTAGGGAAAACAGTCTTTCCCTCACAAGACTCAAGTGGTCATGAGCACGTATTTTAAATGAGGAAAAAATAATCAATATGACTTTTTATTATTGATCAGTGAAAAAAACACAATGCTGCTTTGTATACTTCCAAAGCTGCATATGAGCTAAAATATTCACAGACCTGGTGACGTTTTACTCGCCACGGAGGCACGTGACACTGTTGGACAGTGAGGACACTGGCACTGAAGCTCCATCCCGTGTGCCATGTGTCAGCCTTGCTATTAACAACCTGAGTTAGTCAGTCCCCCACGAGATTTCAGACGGCAAGTAGCAGAAGAGCTTGGCCTACAGATTTCGGTCAGAACTGTATGAGCTCATGATCTGTCTGGTGCCAGAGCTCTACATTGTAAACTCTGTTTTACATAATTCAAAACATTGTCAATATTGTAGATAAGTGTTTTCTTGAAATAAGGGTACGTTTTCAAATTTCTGAGTCACATATGATATTTATTATTTGGTTCCCTCATTCAGAGCAATGACTATGTAGCCACAAAAGCGTTTTTTTTTTCTTTTTTTCTAGATCTTTTGAAGAAATTTCCAGTTCTGTTTTGTTTTTTATTTTTTCTGGCCATAGGGTCATTTTTAGTGATTTCAAATTTCTAGTGTCTCTTGCCAGTTCCAAAACTTTCTGCCTCTGTGTAATCTGCTGCCTAATTCTTTCCCTATCTCCCAGAAGTTTTATCCTGAGGCAGACATAATTTATTCTTCAATGCTTATTCAAGAAGACTTTCCCTATCCATGCCAAAAAGCCAGCCCTCGCCAAATGGAATTCCTGTGTGGAGTCCTTTCAAAATCATGTCTTCCAACCAAAGTTGTAGCCAAGGAACTATCTGGGCAGCCACGTTAGCTGTCATGCTCTTCGAAATTGCTGGCAGGCAGCCGAAGGTGCAGTCTGCCAAAACCTCCACTTCCATTTTAACCAGAGCACAGGTCTTCAAGGGCGTCCTCTACTCTCGTAGCCATTTAGAAATGGCTCCAGAGGCTCTGCCAGTTTTCTGATTGAATGCGAGTTCCTGCTGCTTTGAAAGTTTGCTAAAGGGAAACATCTGCTTCTCCGTGGGTTTGGTTCAGTTTTTGTTAAGGCAGTGAGTTTTTTTTTTTTTTTCACCTTTTATGAAATGTTAGCAATTTCAGCGCCCACGTTTTTAGCAGTTCCCCATATATGTTAGCCTTTAAATATAAATATGTTTCTATGTTTTAGAGTTTCTTGGGAGCACTGGAGATTGATCTTTTGAGGCTTGGCTCATCAATCTGATATTAAATTAGAATCTAATCTATTGTGTGTCCTCTCCCTAGTTTATTTTCCCTCCTCTCCCAATAGCCTGCCCCAGATGCCATTCTATGTTAGTCTATGTGGAGAGGCTTAACTAAGCCGTACGTACATTAGTTATTATTTATCTTAACTAATTACTTGCTCTATATTTACGTCTGAACGAACAATCTGCTCCTTTGCTTTCTCATCTGAAACAAGAGACCTCTAACTCTACTAAACGATCTTGGATACTTCTTCTAATTCTAAAACTCAAAGTCCAGTTGGGTTTCTGGAATTTTCTTTCTCAACAATATTGCAACAATATTTTCTGTACAACGTGTCTAATGGGCTTTGACTCCACAAAGCACTAAATCAACAAATCACACTAAGGGTGTATCCGTGGAAGATAATTAGACTGGAAAGTATGAACTTTAGAAACGAGGTATCTTTTGCTATTGGAATTAAATGGCTTTAAAAAGTTCTTAAACTTATTAACTGGTTATATTGGAAAACATACGTGTCAGGTCATGCGTAACTAATTTAAATTCCCTTCTCTGTCCCACGTTCTTATCCACTTCGCATCTTTAATAATTATCAACACGTTAATAATTTCCATCTCTCTCTCTCTCTCTCTCTTTCCCTCTCTCTCTCCTATCTAGTGTTCTGTTTCCTGACCTTCTAATCTACACAGTCCCCTCTGTAGTGGATATTTCTACTAAAATGCTCCACAAACCGGCAACTTTAACCCAATGTCTTAAAAATATGCAAAACCTCACTCATCATTTTCTTTCCCAACTCATTGTAGTGTTTATTTTAGTCATAGGAACTGGTACTGTCACCCTCCAAGGGAAACATGCCAGAAATTTCAACATCACCCTTGACTGTTCTCTCACTTCTAGGATCCAAATATAACCATACTTTATTAATTCTATCCTTTAAATGTCTCTGTATTCTGTTACTATTCTGATCTGCACCCTGATGATCTATCTTACTCCAAACTTTATAACTTCAGCCTCAGTCCTGAAGCTGTGAATCTAGTCTTTAATCAAGAGCCAGAATATTGACTCTATAACATAAATATTACCATGAGGCTCTTTTGCTTTTAATTTTTAAATCCAAAGTCCTTAATTTAGTTTAAAATAATCATGTAACCTGACCCCTATTTACTCTTCAGTCTCATAAAATACCAGGGTCTGCTTGGTGTCAGATATGTTGGACTCCCTGCTGGTCTGAGGGCTTTCTTCTATAGTTTTTCTGTGTGCTCATTCCTGGAGCACTCTCATTCCACATGTGTACAACTAGTTCACACTCAGGCTTTCCTTTCTCTATCTTGATCCTGTTTGGATGGCCAGGGAGAGGCTGATTTTGAAAACTGCACCTCGCCTTTTCTAATCGCCAGCTTCTAGTAGAGTTCAGCTGATACAGAGCAATGGCAGAATGCTGGAGGGAGGAAAGTGGAAACTAAGTGTGCTTCTTCAGAGGTTGGCCGCCTCCTCTGGCCTCCCGTAAATGAAGGTCATGGTTTCTACAAAGAAGCCGTCCACATAGCCTCTTTCTCAAGGCCACAGTAACCTCTGTTTCCCTGTTATTCTCAAGCCCGGCACAATACAGTGCACCATCCCTTGTGGTGCCCTTATACCACACCCAGGCCTTTCAAGTTGTCCCTTGATTAAATTTTCTTCACATCCCCTAATTTTAATGTGCTATCTATTTGCTGCAGGAGCCTGACTGATACCTGGGATCTGGATATAGGTATTTGAACACAATAGTCTGGAGCGTGGAAGATAGGTCAGAACTAAAGATTTAAAGTTTTGATTTGGTGATAGTTTAAAAGTATAAGCCGATTTAGTATCATAGGCTTGAGTTGGATTTCCTTGGGAGAAGAGTATAGATGAAAAGAGTAACTCCCAGGACTGAGCTCTGAATCGTTCCAGTGCTAGGAGATTTGACTAAGGGCTGTCAGGGCGGCAGGGTTAGAGGTGGGAAGGGTGGGGGAGCTGTACTAGCAACTGAGAAATGGAATGAGGGAAAATCCACTCAAGAAACCAACAGACTACCCCTCTGCAACAACAGGCTAAAAACAACACCAACCCAAACCAACAAAGCTTTGAGGTTATTTTTCCCAAGATGTCAAATCCAAGAACACATTTTCTGGCTAGGTTGCCTATTTTATTACTTGGGCTTTTATATCTGACTAGATGGACACTTGGAATTTGGAACAGATGTGCCATTGAGTGTGTATAAGCATTGCTGAGGGACACGGGAAAAACATATTTTCTTTCTCTAGCTAACAGGATGGCTAATGGGCTTTTCTCTGTTATGATGATCACGGAAATAATCACAGAAAATAAGAAAGATTCAATGAATCCTTCATTTTTGATTTAGTAAGAATCACACACTAATGAAAAGCTAGCAGGCCAATTAGAGAATAAGCTAGACAATTAATTAAAAGATACTTGGAAAATTATGATTAGGACAATGAGAGATGCAACAATAATTTGACATCTAATTAACAGGAAAAAAAGATAGCATTTATAACCCCGTTTATATTTTTAGGAAGTAAATCCTGTTTATGATAAGCTACTTGTTCTTTTCATTTGTTAGTTTGTTCCCTTCTAAGCTGTTTGATGAATTTGGGAGCTTGGGTTTCAAGGGAAGGGTGGCGTGCAGAGATGAAAATAGAAGGCAGAGAGAGTGGGGCCCATGAGGTACCAGAAGGCTTTGCTATAATTAGAGTAACCGTTTATTGACTAAACAATATTTAATAAATATGACTGAATTCAGAAAATGTATGAGTAGATATGTGCCTTCTTATCAATATTTGTATAAACCTATGAAGGCAAGGAGTAAAATAAAGGCTTTTAATAACAGGTCAAGTACCAGAAACAATGGAAACCAAGGACAGAAGCCCCTAAGGATTCTTAAAGGTCATGGGATTTCAAAAGTGATGATAGTGGCAAGTTAGGATCAGCGCTTAAGCCAAGTTAGTCTAGACTTCCTAATGACAGTAGACCCTAGGGCACAGAGGGTTATATAAGAAATAAGTGAGCATTCTCAGCATGTTGAAAATATTGAGAAAACAGCTTTCCAGAAATAGTTTAATGACTGGTAGATGCAATTTGGTTAATTCCATACATCTATGTTGAACATGCTGCCAGTTACTGTGCAGTGATGAGAATAAGAATTCTTGCATCAAATCCACGTTTTCTTAAACATGTCTTGTAATTTAAGGCATAATTTAAAATCTGCTCTATTTGAATTTTCTCATATTTACAATGGAGGCAATAATAATCTAACTTTTAGAACTGTTAAAATGTTAAGCATTATTGTATATGAAGCACCTGGCAGGGCTCAATTCGTGTCAGCTTTATAGTAAATCAGTAATAAATATTAGCTATTCTTCAAAATGACAAGAGCTAATTTAAATTGCCCTTCTGATATATAACCTGTACTTCATTAGAAAATAATATAAATAAAAACAGAGAAGTACTTTCTAAGGACCACAAAGTACAACTTGATTTCAATAAATCAAAGTTCTAAGAATGCAGATTATACTTCATACAAAGATATTGACCAGAATCAGAATTACTGGCATCCTAAAACTGGAAAATCATGTGCTTCATTGCGGTTAATATTTTGTGACATAGAGGTGGTTCTCAACCATAACGCCACCTTAAAATAATCTGGGGATAGTTTTTAAAATAGACCTATTAAGCGAAATAATCTGGGGTCGATACCTGTGGATGTGTACGGTAATGGGCAAGCAGGGTGGGAAAACAATGCTGCCGAGTTAATAATTCCTCTGGGTGTGTGTTCACATCAGTTTATAATTAATCTTCCCATGATAAAACGCTTTGATTGTCGCATTATGTCATATTAGAAAAAATAACAGAAGACATTTTTCAACCTTGTTGTCTTGCTTTTGGATCCCGTTCTTTATATGTATGTCAGAGTAATTCTAGAACTCTTGTTTGCTTGAAGAAATGTAAAATTGGGCAAAAATGCATTGGTTGAATCTTATATTTTGAGCCATATCCACTTAAAAACCAATAAGTTAAAAAGCTGATATGTTTTATTAGTCTCTTGACTATGAATGAGTTTTGTTAGATATAATGTTTTCCTGAAACAATGACTTCTAGAATAAGGTCTTCCAGTTTTATTTTTAAACTAAGAAATGTAGCATGACAACATTCAGAATATATACCTTGATTGGTTGTTGAAATGCCTGATATGCATTGCCTCAGCCTAATCAGAACGTTGTTGAGAAATACTTTAAACATATTTTAAATTTTTATACTTTTGCTGGATTTTAGTATCAAAAATTGTATTTTTCATTCAATAACTGTCCTATCAACCTAATACATATTTGTAAATCTTAATTCAAACTCAATGGGTATGGATCCATACTAGCTTGAACTGCAATTTCGCACAACTCTAGTTTTAAATTACAAATCATGAATGCATTTAATACGCTCTGCTGTCTGAAAAGTGGTTTTAGAAAGCTACGTGCATAAAAGGTGACACAAAGCACTCTGAGGCAAGGACAAAACTATCTATCCTTTCTCCACCAGCCAATAATTACTCATAATCCCACTTTCCAATGTTTCTCATCATGACATCATTTTCTTTTACAAATATATAATTGTTTCATCTTCTTATATTTGTGTTTCAAATCATAGCATTTTATGGGCAGACATCATTTATTCCAAAAGGACCACTCAACATATAATAATAACTTTCTCTAGTAACCAGTTTTTCCACATTTTACTCCTTCTTACCCCAGTACCAATTCTCTAAAATTATCTGGCTCTCTTTTTTTCATCATTCAGAGCAGAGCTAGCTTCCTAAAACACAAATTAAATCATAGCATTTCCTTCTCAAAAATCTGCAGAGACCCCACTGCCCACAAAAAACAAAATGACTCAATGGAAGGCCTTGGGAAGGCTTGTCTTTGCTCTGTTTGAGTTAACTGTTTCTTCTCACTCACAACATTCTTCTTTATTTCCTCTTATAAGGTATATACACATAGGGCGGCGCCTGTGGCTCATCGAGTAGGGCACCAGCTCATATACCGAAGGTGGTAGGTTCAAACCTGGCCTCGGCTGAAATGCAAAAAACAGAAAAAATAGCCTGGCGTTGTGGCGGCCACCTGTAGTCCCAGCTACTTGGGAGGCTGAGGCAAGAGAATCACCTAAGCCCAGGAGCTGGAGGTTGCTGTGAGCAGTGTGACGCCACAGCGCTCTACCGAGGGTGATAAAGTGACTCTACAAAATAAATAAATAAATGAATAAGGTATATACACATAGATCATGAATACATTTATGTATTTGTGGGGTACAATCTGTTGATTTTTTATACAAGTTGGAGTGCTTACAATAAAACAAATCAACATAGCTTTCATCTCATTTTCTTAATTATTGTGTTAAGACATTTATGTTGTATTCTTGAGAGATTTGATGTGTACCCGTGCAATATGCTCCATAGGTGTGTGGTCCCCCTGTTTACCCTCCCTCTATCAAACCTCCCTTCTCCTCTCCCATCCCCCTCCACTTCTCTTCTTACACTTGCTTCTCCTTTTTCTCCCAGGTGTGCGCTCAGCTCTGTGATTTCCGTCATCCTCAAGTAACTTTCATTATCTACTCATTTCATTAAGGCCTCTGTCAGATACCCCTTGTTCCATCCTCTCAGAAATTTCTTTCTTTTTCTCCACCTTTCTTAGGTGTTAATTATGTAATTCCCACATAGTCCATTTGACATATCTTACCTAATTTTATTTCTTTCTCTTTGGTATCCTTTAAAAGTCCCCAGAACAGGAACAACGTCCTATTTGTCTATGTATCCTTAGAACCTAGCAAAACACTTTGTTTAAAAATGATGCTCAAAATATGGAAACTGAAAAAAAAATGAAATGTGGAAGAGATTATTTTCCATTACATCCTTTTGAAATGTTAGAGTTTGTTTGAAACTCATAATGCTAAAATAAAACCTACTAATATGCCCAACAAGTGTTTGTGAGCAAGGGAACATGTAATTCAGAGGAACTCTCTGTAATTCTGTACATAATTGCATAATCCATTCTTATTCAGAAACTTATCCCAGATTTCTATGTTCTTGCCAGAAAATATTAGAAAGAAAATTGATTTTTTTAAAATAGTGATTTCTGAAAGTGATGCTTCAGGTATTTTCAAGCTTAGATGTCTTATTTTCATAATTATTTTGATCAACTAAATATAGTATTTAGTTATTAGAGGACATATAATTTTGTCAATTTTCAGAGAATACATTGTAAAATGGTAGAATAAAATGAATATGCAACCTTATCTTTATGTTATCAGAGGTAAGAGACAAAATTCATTCTATTCCAATCATAAAGAAATCGTTATATCTTCAATACCTACCAAATAACATAAAATTTTGAAGAGGCAAAGAAGAATCAAGAGTAGTACATACACTTTGCTACAACAAGTATGGTAACTATTTCTTATGGTACATATGTGGATATCGGATTAGTGCCACAGGAATTTTAATATTATTCCTATTACTAGTGAATAGTTTCAAATCACAAACACATTTTGTTATTTTATTGTTTTTTTTCCTTGATATAAAGTGGTAGAAAATAAGTCATATTTCCTGAATACCTATGATGTACCAGGTTTTCTGGCAGGAAAACTACAAATGCTGTTTTTTCCAAGTTGATGGTGGGTTAGATTTGTAGATAGGAAAACAAAAATTGTACTTTCTCTCTTCAATCTATTTAAGAGTTTTAGTTTCCTTTTTGTGTTCTATTCTATACAAGAAGACTCCATAAAAATAAAAATGCCCCATGGCTGATATGTGGAAGAAGAAGTTAAAGTAGTAACAGAAAAACATGAAACAACGTGAGAAATGATAAAAGTGATGATCTAAAAAAATTTGATTAGGAGACAGAATACTTCATTTTCTCTCCTTTTTTAGTGTGGCCATTTCAGATAAGACAATAAAAGAATTTTGTAAATGGCAAACGTATATAGATTGACTGGTTGGGATTTGAATATGGTCTTCCCTCTGGCGACTGTATTGGGTTACATTTAACAAAAATCTTTGCATGGTTCTCAGGACACAATAATAAGTGAACCAATGATAAGAAAATTACTGCAATGACATACTTTAAGGAAGTGAACTATCTTCCTGAATGCATTCCTGAATATTTAATAATTTGTGGAATTTCTAAGATTATAGATCATTATTTCACTGCACCCTAAAGTCAACCTTGTCATATGCAATAATTTTTCCTGGGAAAATTGGTCTCTGAAAATAGCTCAGACCTAATATTACCATTTAAATGGGTGGATGGATATAAGCACACATTAAAATACAACTCAAGCAATGGGAAATATAATACTGATAGCAATAAATATTCTAAGCTGCTTGATGGCAATCAGAATAATATATCATTAAAACTGACAATAAAAATACATATTACTTGGCATAGGCAAAAGCTAAGTTTGCATGTAGTTTTAGACTTTACTTATCAATAGATGTCTATATTTTTATGTATTTTCAGCATGGGTAACATAAGATAGGTATTTCAGAATAGTGCAATAAAACAATGTCCATATTTGTTTTATGATAAATGTATTGCTCAACTGCATGCGATTATGTATCTTACTAGGAAACACTCAACATTGGGGGAAACATTTTTAAGAAGGTTTGATTCCTAGTCTCACAAACTAGAAATCAATTTAGAGTTCTTAGTTGCGAGTAATAGAATCTCAATGTAGGTATTCTAATCTAAAAGTAACTTTGGGAGCTGAAAATAAGTTTCACAAAAGTGAAATAAGCAGGAACAGGAGACAGTCCACTGAAAGTTCTGCTTGTTGGGTAATCTGACCAGAAGGATGTTATGTTGACAGGGACATTCCATCCCCTTACCTTTGTCTCAGTCACTCTACGTTAAAAATTTTTAATTGGAAGAGTTTAGGTAGGTGGGCTTCTGTCATGATTCTGTCCCTTAGCTGTCATAGGATGAGAAGAAGCAAGACTTGCTCTTTCTGCTTCCACCATGGAAAGCAAATGACTGCTTTCCATAAAACCAGGCACCACGAGGGCTCATCAAAGAATTAAGCTTGTAAATGCCACCCATCAAACCTTTGTAACCATGAATATTGTTGAGATGATGTAAGGAAAACCAAGCACTGGAGTGAGAAGGAATCCATGAAGGAGAAATAGCAATTCTACGTAAAGAATTTACATTTGAACCAAACAAGACACTAGCTTGATTTTGAAGGGAAAGTTTTAGTGGCCAAGGCCAGGAGAAGGAGCCGGTGCTGAGAGGGTAATCAACTGAAGGATGGTATAAAGGGTGGACAAGCTGGGGCATACTGAGTAAAAGCTGAATTTACAATGCCTGACATAAAATGTTTATAGAAGAAGACAAAATCAAAAGCATGATTTGCATGAGGGTATTTGCTCTCTAATTAGAAGTTTACCACAAGGGTGGCGGCAGACAGTGTCCCTTCTTATTTATTTATTTATTTTTTCGCAGTTTTTGGCCAGGGCTAGGTTTGAACCCACTACTTCCGGCATATGGGGCCAGTGCCCTACTCCTTCGAGCCACAGGTGCCACCCTGCTTTCGTTTTTGATGACAAACTTTGTACTGTTTTAGTGTCTGAAAATTCTTAATGCCATCAAACCCTTTGAAGAATTGGCATGGAGAATGATTACATTATTATCAGGAAAATGTGATTATGCTGGTTCTTGAGGTTTTAATTTTGAAGGAGCCTCATTCAGCCTTCATTTCTCAATGGTCCTAACCTGCTCTGTTCATGTATCCATTACAAACCACCGAGCTGTGTGGGGCTCTGAATATACCTCTCCACTAGTCTGCAAATTCCTTGAGGTTGAAGGATTAACCATCCACAATTTAGTATCATAGAATCTAGCACAGAGCCTAGGATATAGAAGAGTGTACAATAGATATTAGATGAACTTGTGTATATTTACATGAAAAGTTGGGAAGAAGATATTCTCTGTTTGCACATTTTTTACTAATTCCTAATCTCAAAAATTTGACACATTCTAATTATGATAATAAGGTTTTCCAAGAAGGAAGATTAAACAAATAACCCTAAGATATTTTTTTAACTGGATAGTACTCTTAATTCAGTTAAATAAGCAGTTATTGTGGCTGTTGTATGCCAGCCCAGGTGTATGCCTAGTACTGGTATTACTGGATTGGTGAGACCTACTCCCTCCCTTACGGAGCCTACAGTCCAATCTTAATGGATCGTTATCCCGAGCTCCTAATGATACGTGCAAAAGCCACATTCCTAGGAAGGCAGCCCAGGAATCTGATTTAAATAAGCCCTATGTGATTGTTCAGCATATGTAACATGAGAATCAAGAGTCTTGGTAGAAATCAGACATTATGGTAAAACAACAAGCAGTAATCGTCAAAACAGATGGGATGAGAAACGTCATCAGAAGAGAACTTGCAAGGTGTGTCCTGGGATTGTGGTAGGTGTTCATAATGAACCTGTAGAGAAATATCACTTTTTATGGCCAGGTGACCAAAGTCAAGCTGATTTGTTTAGAATTTTACTAAAGGTAATATAGATTTTAGAATAAAATAGAAAGGACTAAAATACAGAGGATCAGATTACATATATATTATAGTATATTTATAAACAAAGGAAAAAAATGTAATATATTTATAATAAATTTGTAAAACTGCCATAAATTTGACTTCTGCAATTATAAGAGGTGTTCTTGGTGACTTGTATTCATCTTTCACTATTGATATATATTGAGTACTATAATTTTAGTATAATTTTTTCCTTTTTTAAATATGTATACATGTTTTGGCACCCTCTGTAAGTATATAAACTGGTATGTATGTGTATACACCTCTGGGCATATACACCTCTGGGGTAATAATGTGAAAAAAATTAAAAAGTAACCTTTTTATAACCTTCCCCGTGTCATCTCAAATTTGGATAATTTATCACAAATGCCATAATTTCCAGTATGTATTCAGAAAAGCTCTGTATTGCAAGAAAAATAGTGACACAGGTCTCTGTCATGGGGAATTGTCAACAGGGAGTTATATGCTTTTCATAGAAAGAAAAATGTCTTTTTCTTCTGTGTCAGAGAGAAAAGCAGGATGATAGTAAATCGATTGTATAATTTCAAACAAGAGGGGAAAAGCAAAGTCTTCATAATAGAAGAACAGTCTATGATTAAAGCACACTTAGGTGAAGCAGCAGATCGACGTCCACAATGTAACTACACATTGGATATTGGCAATTTCTGTGAAACAGAACCAATTGTATCACTTTAAAATAACTTACCGGTCAATGTCTGGCTGTGAATGTAAGATAGATATGGATCTTATTATTTCTATTCTCCATATGTCTTTCACAATAAGAATGGAGATACTTTCATGATTATAATCTACTGCTGTTTTCAAAATATTAACCAAAATATATATAAGTGTGTGTGTATATATGTGTATTTCATATATATTTGCTATAGATGGGGTATTATGACCAAAGATGAGATGATGTAGTAGAAAAATCCTAATTGACAAATGCCTTAGGCTTAAGAATGAACCTTGAATGCTTATCATCAAATAAATGGAAACTTCTCTGCTACCACATAAAGATCCCTCTAGTGAAAAAATTAGTTAGATGAGCAAAGGATGGAGCATGGATTCAGGTGAGAAAGACACACAAAAAAGGAGTTTCAAAAAATAAATCTGTGCACAACCAGGAGGAATATATCTCTTATGAGCAAAGTCTTACTAATTCTCTTAAAAGGAAAATTTGGAACCTACTACAAAAACTCAGGGTAATGGACCTATGTGTTATCCATAATTGTACATGCAGTTACTTTATCAATGATCACATATCTTTAAATATAAATATTGAGGCTTTATTGCATATGTTTCTCAATTACTTTATTTTACTCAATAAAATCCAAATAAATATACTTTAGGTATGACATTATATACATAACAAGACCAAAGAAGCTTCACATAAGTATTTCTGGGCTGATTCTTAACACTCAAACCAAGAAGTCCCTTATAAAATTTTGCAAAAAATTATTTCATTCTGACAAAGACATCATGAATGCGAGAACGCCATAGAAATATAAGGGATTTTTATAGACAAGCATGGAAAAATAGTCTCTTTGAACCAAGCTTTGCTTTCATGTTGTATCTAATTTGCTTACATCTCACTCAGTGAAAGCTGAGTAAGAGCCAAAAAATGGATTTAAAGAGACAATCTCTGAACAGAGACCAGAGCATGTAAACTAAGGGAACTATTCTGAATAAGCAAATCATATTAGGCCTCTATCTATGTGAATTTCTCGACATGTCAGAGAAAACTGAGAAACAGACCCCTCTTCAGGCTACTTATTTAATGCTTAACAATTGATGGCTTATTTTAAAGTTAATGTCAAAGTGGTGATAGTTCACTCAACGATCAAGACCTTGAGAGGATTATATATTGAACCTCTTTCATATTGACAGGTTCCACTATGGAACCTCTTTCATATTGAGGTTTCATTGCATTATTTATAAGATTTGGTAAAGGAACCATTGGGACTCCATTAATGATCAAAAGAAAAGATGGAGAAATTTTTAAGTCATCTGTCCTTAGTACTTTCTAGTACGTATGATGGAGGTAATTTTAACATAAATGTTTTATAAATCATTTCCCAAGAGATAAAAGTTTATTTTAAAGTACACCCTTTAAACTCAAAATAAGGAGGGAGAAGGTTTTACTCATTCAGGACCTTATGTAGAGAATCAACTGGAGCAGAAGAAGAGAAGGAAAAAGAGAAGTTAAGCCATGGACTTAGCAACTCCACGTAGTGGACAAACCTTCATTTTTCTTTTCATGACAGCATGAGCTCACCTTTTGTCAACACAAGTGTGGCTCTAGAGCTCATCTCAACATGTCTGCAATTCTCTGCACCTGTTAATCACTGTCAGACCAACAACAACAATGCCTCCCTCCAGTTTTACGTGAAGACATTGACATGTATTCAGGCTTAATGAGGTAAAAGGAAAAGCCTCTGGGACTACCTGCTCCTAAAAACTGGATGTTTTCTCTTTAAATTCAGCAACTAACTTCTTCTGTTATCACATACAACAAAAGGCAAAGATTGGGGCTTCATGGGTGCCCTTATTTAGTGGCAATAATAACTGAGCTGAATAATGGATAAGTTGATTGAAGACATGTTTCTTTTCAATCATATTACTTGTCACTCCATCTAATGCCCCCAACATATCCTCAGTTGGTACTATGTAGAATGCTTTGGTTATAAAGTAACGGAAAAATAATTTCATTATTTTGCAATAGAATGGAATACAAGTAAAAGAACTTTGAGATTATAGTTGAAACACTATGGAAATAGAACAGTGAAAAAGGTCATGGAAGAATGAACACCAATTTAAGTATAATACAAAATACATGCTGTTAATAATAAGGTTATTCCTCTAAATGATCACTACAAATAATACACTTTGTTAGACTAATTTTTCTGGGAGAGAATTAAAAGTTTGTACCCATATTATCTTATCAAGGATATTTACAAACATTGAAGATGGTGCCAAAATATTATTCATTGGGTCATGGAAGGATTAATTTTACAAAAACAATCTTACTTGTGGAATTCACCATAACAGATCTTTATCTGTAGGAAATAAAAATCATACCATGGTTTACCTAGGAGTCAAATCACAATGATTCATGGGACATTTCCTTTACCGTAGTATTGAAAGCACCGATTTAAGATGCATGATTGATTTGCAACACTACCAGGTGTGCCTGGTAGGAGATAGTTTCTAACGACTCTGTGACTAGTGATAAGCTTACATGTCACATATGTTTATATGAAACGTATATGTAGAATCCCATTTACTGTCAACATGTATGTTATATGATACCTCCCCATGATCATGACATAACATATAATAATTTTTATATTTATGTATTTTGTGTATGTGTGTGTACATATAGATACAATACACAGAAACACATATATGAAACATATAAAACATATAAGACATATATTTGATATGTATACACAAAAGAACATTCATATTTCCAGTACATTTTGAATTTTTGTTCATGACTTCTCAACTGCAGTTTTTCTATGATGCCATTCTTGTCAACTTTTTTCTTTCACTCCACTCTGATAACGATCAAATATCTTCCTGGAAGTCTTATCCCTGCTAGTTCATGTTTTTGCATGATAGTAAAGAGAGAACTCAGGTGTGCTGGTTTATTTTCTACGTATATAACTTTCCATACTAGACTGCAAACTTTTTCAGAGTATAAATCTTTTTCTTTCATCTTCGTGACAGATAGTTTAATGCTCCTGAAGTGCTCAACAATTATTTGTAATTAATTACGCTGTTTATTATGAAGAGTTTAACAAGAACCTACTAAGTGCCAGATAGTGCATAAGGCTCTGGAGCTAAGGTGCTGAGGAAAACAAATATGACTCAGGTAGCACTAAAAATAATAGCAGCTTTTGGACTCTGATGGTCAGAGTTTTTATGTAAAACTTAATTTGGTAAAAAGTGTAAAAGCGTGCCCAGTGGTTTTCAGTGAGAAGAAACATGGCTTTCTTGAGTAACTTTGACTTTAATAGATTCAAAATCAGATTTAAAATCTGCCCTACTAAATTGGCATTACTGTAGATTAACTCCATCTAAGTTTCACTACTGAAAGTGTGTGTTAGTTTGTGCACTGCATATAGAAATAGTTTCTCTTGGAATTGTTAGTATAGCTCCATGTCACTTTCCAAAGGCAAATGTAGGTTGACGATGGGCTCGTTCCTGACCTCTCAGGCCAGCTACCTGCTGTGCTCTCTGTCCTGTGGTCAGGCTCTAACCCCAAGCTTCCCTCACATGCTTTCTAGCAGCATTTCTCCTGATCAACTTGCCTGGGGCCCTTCCTTTGCGGGTCACCATGGAGCAGCTCGTCAGGGTCCCACTGTTACCCTCCTTCCTCCTCACACGTACAGCTCGGCACTCTGAGAGACGATAGGCTTTGTTTCGTATCAGCGGACTGGCCACAGTCTAGGGACTTGTCTTGCCATTTGACCAAAAGAATGTGAACTATGAGAATCAGATGATACTAGTAAAAAGCTAAGATAACCAGAATGAACAAGTGATACAACACCCGGCGGAGGATGGACATTAAAATAAAACTATTCACTTAATTATTGAATATAGTAAAACAATAGCTAGTCTTAAAATGCCAGGTACAATTGCTCTATAACACACTTCGTGATTTCAAAATGTGATGATAATATACTTAGTATGTAGATGTTTGAATAACCAAAATATGCAGTGCTGCCCCAGTCATTCACAATGCACACGAAGGCATGCATATTCCTGATATGAATTTACCAAGAGTAATATTCTGAGCATCTCATCACTTTCTTGTAATGCTTTCAAAATTATAACTGATTATTTGTTAATATTTTTCTATTGTTTTAGTCTGCAATCACCATGAAGGCTGAGAATTCTCAGTCCTTAGCTATGCAGTAAGGTTATAATTATAATTCCCTATAATGACCGCCATTGACTGAGTCCTAAGCAACTTTTGTGGATTAGCTCATTATTCCTGAATGCATTAAAAATTTTATTTCCATTCCAGGTAAGAGGGCATACGCATACTCCATGCTGTCTGTCCCACTAAATGCAGGATTTCTATGAATTAATTTTATGATACATTATAAAACTTCAGTTATCAAGAGAGTAGGATATTTGTAAAAGGACGGATATATAGATCAATGAAACAAAACAAAGAGCCCAGAAAAAGACCCACATAAATATGGCCAATTGATTTTTTGACAAACATATCAAGGCAATTAAATAGGGAAAGGATAATCTTTTCAACAAATAATGTGAAAATTAATAAAATTGATAAAATAATGACCCTCTATCTAATCCTTATAATCTATCAAAAAATCTAAATACATAAAAGATCTAAATGCAAAAATGTAAAACTCTAACTGTCTAATGCAAACTCTAAATGTTATTAGAAGACACGGGAGAAAAATCTACCTGTGAAATTAAAAGTATGATACATAAAAGGAAATATCAATCAGTTCAACTTCAAAATTAAAGAATTTGCTGTGAGAAAGAATTAAAACACAAGCTATAGCCTAGGGGAAAACATTTACAAATTATATAATAGAGCTTTACCTGTATCCCAAATATATGAGGAACTCTCAAAACTAAACTGTAATCAACAAACTGAGTATAAAGTTTAAATGAAGGGGCTAAAGTCCCAGATTTGGTAACTCAATATCGAAGGAGAAGAACAAAGTCAGAGGATTGACAGCAACCAATTTTGAGATGTATTATAAAGCTGCAGCAATCAAGACGGTGTGGCAGTGCTCAAAGAACAGACATGTCAATCAATGAAACAAAATAGGCATCCCAGAAATACACAAACAAATATAGTCCACTGGTTTTTGACAATGGAGCGAAGACAATATAATAAACATAGTCCCTTCAAAAATGGTGCTGGAGCAATTAGACATCCATATACAAATAAATCTGGGCACACATCTTACACTTTAGCAAGAATTAACTTAAAATTAACCATTGACCCAAATGTAAATGGTAAAACTATAAAACTCCAAGAAGACAACATAGAAGAAAATCTAGGTAACTTTGGGTATGGAAATGACCTTCTAGGTACAAAACCAAGAGTATGGTTTGTGAAAGAAATACTTTATAATCAATAGGCTTACTTTCATTAAAATAAAAAATTTCTGTGAAAGGCAATGTCAAGAGAATGAGAAGACAGGCCACAGAGCGGGAGAAAATGTTTGCTAAAGACACATCTGACAAAGTACTTTTATCTGAAAGATACAAGGAATTCTTAACACTCAGCAACAGGAAAACAACCTTATTAAAAACTGTGAAAGGACCTTAACAGATACCTCATTCAAGAAGATTTACAGATGGCAAGTAAACATGTGAGTGAGCATTTGTTATCTTATGGAGTTAGGAATTTGTAAATTAAGACAACAAGGGATAGCACTATACACCTACCAGAATGACCAAAATCCAAAATGCCGATAACAGGGAATGTAGGCAAGGATGTGGAGAAACAGGAACTCTCACTCATCGCTGGTGAGAATTCAAAGTAGTACAGCCATTTTCCAAGACAGCTTGACAATTTCTTATGAAACTAAATATACAATTACCATAAGATCCAGAAGTCAGGCTTCTTGGCAATTATTCAAATGAATTGAAACTTCATGTTCCAACACAAACCTGCACATGAAGCTTTATTTATAATGAATCAAAACTTGGAAGCTACTAAGATGTCCTTCAATAGGTGAACGAATCAATAAACTGTGGCAGGTCCAGACAATAGAACAGCATTCAGAAATAGAACGAATGAGCTATCAAGCCATGAAAAGACATGGAATAACCTTTAAATGCATGTTAGAAAGTGAAACAGGAAAATTTTAAAGGGGTACATACTGTATAACTTCAACTATATTAGTCTAGACAAAATAAGCCAGTGGAGTCAGTAAAAAGATCAGAGGTTGTCAGGAGTCAGCGGGAGGGGAGGGAAGAATAGAAAGAGCTCTGAGTATTTGCAGGGCAGTGAAACTTTTCTGTAACATGCTACATTGGTGGATATACATCATTATAAATTTGTCAAAACCCGTGAAATACACATCACCAAGAATGAACTCTAATGTAAATCACAGCCTTTGTATGGTAATCATGTGTCAATGCAAGGGTTACAACAAATTATAACAAATACACCACCACGGTGGGTGATGCTGATAGTGGAGGAGATGGCATGTGTGTGGGGAGAGTGGGCATATGGGAACTCTTCCACACTGGCCTCTCAAGTTGGCTTTGAGCCACAAATAGCACTAGAAAATCAAGTTTATTAATTTAAAAAATCCAACACTAAAAATGAAACAATTCAACTAAAATCATCAATAACCTTGAACTAACAAATCACCAGAAAACATATAGATAATGATAAGTGCATTATTGGCCATGAGGTCAATCAAAATTGACACAATGGTGAGATATCACTATCCCAATTGGAAAGGCTTATACAAAAAGATACTGACTATACCAAGTACCAATGAGAATGCAGAGAAATTTTCTCATCCATGCCTGATGGAAATGCAAAATAAAAGCCTCTAAGGAAAACAGCTTGGCAATTCTCATAAACAAGCACATACCATATGACTCATCAAACCTACTCTTAGATATTTATTCTGTAGAAATGAAGACTTATGTTCACATAAAAACTCATGCAAGAATATTCTTTCAAAAATCACTTGACATAACTGAAATGTCCTAAAATCAGCTAACGGATAAAAAATAATTCAATGAGTTAATGAAAAAAAAAAAGCTTGTTGTTATCCATCTATAACAAAGTTTACTCTAGAGGCACACAACTCTCATGAAACTCAGAATTAATATACTAAGTTAAAAGAAAATATACCAAAAGTTTATATATAATATCATTCTATTTACATAATATCTTCAAATTTACAATATAGAGTTAGAGAACGCATGAGTGGTCGTCATGGGTTCATTGTGGGGAAAGACAGGAATACAAAGAGATAACAGAAAGGGTGTTTGGGGGGTTATGGGACCAATTTGCACTCTGGTTTCATGTCGATTATATAAAGGTTAAAATTCCTAGAACTATCCACCATAAGAAGTGCAATGTACTATCTGTTAGTTTCATAGTAAAGCTCTATGAGTTTGATGACATGGTTATTCCCATTTCATGAGGAAGAAATTGAGACCCCCACGTGAAAGTATTTCCCCAAGATCACAGAAGTAGTAAGCACTAGATTCAGCAATAAATCAAAGGCAGTCAGATTCCATGTAGTAAAAAGAAGCTTCATAAATTATTATAGAATTAGTGCATTAGTTAAAGAAGAAAGCAATGAATCAAAAGTCTAATTACTCCGGAATCTGTTGCCAACATGTTCATCTAGCTGGCAGTAATCCTCCCAAGGACCTCAGTGAAGTTAGTCCATAGATTGAGGTCAAATAAGACATATGGCCATTTTTGAAAACTCAAATTCTGACACAACAGCAACAGAAGTACTAGTAAGGGGAGAGAGAGTTTGGAGATCCCCAAACTTATTCTGTGACTCCCACAGGCATCTGAAGCTCCCTTAAGCTCTGCCTTGGGGGATACAGGATGGTGTCACCAGAGCTCATACCTATCAATCATTCCCAGTGGGTAGTCAATGAACTAAAGTAAAAATATGAAACTGTATACTGACAGTTTAAGAGATAACGTGTTCAAATTTAATTTGTATATACATATATATACATATATGCACACATCATGCATATATACACTTAAGCCCTATGATAAGCAATCTGCTCTAAATAATAAAAAAGAATATTTTCAAAAGCCTTCATAAGTCTAGAAGCATTCACTTTATTTTTTTAAGGAATAGAGCATTGCTCAATCACTATTTTGAACTGTTAAATATTTTAGAGAAATTTAATGTGTGAATAAAATAATAGATAATCAGATCCAGTGTATTAAAATAAAGAATTTTATATCAGACATACTTTTAATGGATATCACCATATTTATTGACCAAAAAGTGAAAATGTTTATTCTTGGAGTTGATACAAAATAAAAGAGACTTTTTCATACTCTTTAAACTAATCCAAGCATTCATGTAATTCGCATTTACAATGCTCTTTATATGTTACATATAAAACTATTCCCTTTAATATTATTAAGAATAACTTTAAAAAAGTACACATCATACATTATTTAATAAATCATGCCCTCCTTTCTTATTTGTTAAATGCTACAATCTTATTTCTCCCTGAAAGACTCTGCGCTTTTTGTGGCCTTCACAAATATCTCCATGACAGCCTTTTCTACATCTAAGTTATAGCTCAAGCGTCCAAATATAATGGACATTTCTCTCTCTCTCTCTTCCCTCCACCCGGCTTGGTGGCCCAAAATCTAAACTCCCAATGTGGCAACATCTCATGTTGGATGTGACTGGGCTTCAATGCGTACAATGGAGAAATGGGAGAAAGTAGCGTACATTCCTTCTGTTTGTCCATCAGAAGCCAGGGCATGAGCGCTAAACTTAGGTCGCAGCAATCTGGTGCTTTCCCCTAAGACTCTCAGCATGATGACGGTCCACGCACACTAGCTAGAGGTCATTTGCATCAATGCCTGTGGGGAGTAGGGTGGCATCCCACACCCAGCAGCAAAGCTTTCGACTATGTCTTTCTAGCCACAGACTGCCCTGTGGTGTGACTCCAGCATGTTTCCTGCTTTCCAGTTATTCATCTTAACATTCCCAACACTGATTCTTTGGAATGCCCATTAGTTCTGTTATCTACCCAAATATATATGTGTTTTTGTGATGACAAAAATTCTCAAGGGATGATTGTTATTGCTGGAACCTTCAGATCCCCAAAGATGCACGTATCTTCAGAGATGCCTGAGGTTGTCTTAGTGAAAGAATTCACCTCCCCAGAATGTTACCCAGAAGTGTCTGTGTTCATTCCTTTTCTTTTCCTTTCCCCCCTTTCTTTTTTCGCCTTTTCTTTCCCCCCTTTTTTGTCTTCTCCCTTCTACCTTTTTCTTCCAAGCTTGTCCTTCTCTCAGGTTAACTCATCTACATTATTGCTTATGGTGAGATTCTCCCTATTCGACCATCAGTAACATAGTCCCCCAGCCAACATCAATTCCGTGAGAGCAGAAGCCTAGCTAAGCCATTCTGTTATCAATATGTTATCAGCCCCTTCCAGGACTGCCCAGTCCACAGTTAGCTCCCAATAAATATTTACTAAAGGAAGGGATATTGGTTTTAAACTGCCTTACACATCCCTTGTATATATATATATCAGTAAATTATAACAAATGTTTATTATTATTCAAAAAGAAATAAATTTTAAAAAGTTTTCTCAATGGAAGGCAAAATTTTCAATTACCTTAATATGAACTAATATTTAATTTGTTTATAATTTTAAAACATCAGAGTATTAGGCAAATTGTAAATAAATTAATAAAAAATAATAAAAACACAAAGATTCTTTCCTTTGACCTTATTAGAACATACTATTTGTGACAATAATGAAACAATGTGCTTCTTGAAACCTGATATATGACTGAAGGAATGTAATAGAAATGTAAAGAACCATATGTGTAAGAACTCTAATTTTTAATGAAAGATTTCAAATAATGGTAATATACTAAGCTAAAATATTGGAAAAATAAATTCCATTATTTTTAAATCCAAAAATAATATTTTAAAAAATAATAAAAGAAAGAAAGAGAAATATTGATTGATGTTTATCAGACCTCAGGGGAAAGCAACATTTTTCAAAATACAAAAGAAAAAAGTATGAACTAAGAGAATGGTAGATTGAACTAACAAGGAAGAAAAGTATTGTGTATAAAAAAATAAAGACACAGGAAAACTTGATAATATAGTTGCTGAATATTTGACTATAAAAATGATAGTACTAGATTGTATCTAGTGCTTGCTGATTAACAATGAATACTGGAATGGTTTCACAATAGTTAATGCATAGTAATAAAACATTAAAGAAGGGGAGGCACAAAAAATAAAAGAAAAACAAAAAAAAAATTAAAGAAATACGATACAGAAAAATAGCATACTCAGCCTTCCTACTCATCAAAGCAATAAGTGAGGTATTTTATATGTTATATTTGTTAAGTTAGGAAATTATATGATGACTTTAGATTAAATCATGTCCAACAGCCATTTTTGTGAGTTAAAGCATTGTTTTAAACCTTGCAATATCATATGGTACAGACTATAAACTAGTATGTACTACCAGTTTCCTTTTCTTCAAAGAAAATTAAAAAGCTAAAATAAAATTAATACTTTTTGACAAGTATTGAGAATTAACTATAAGGAAATAATAAGATATATGAATATATGGTTTCTATTCAATTATACCTTTTCACATAGTTATATCATTATATTTTTATCAATGAAAATTAAAACATGTAATAAACAAAACAATTAAGATATTTTATAGGAAAGAATATGAAGTTATTAAATGATCATATACTTTAAAATTTCCCACTCTGAAAGGAAAAATTAATAATGATATTTACTGCAAAACATATAATTTAACCTATATTGCAAACAAAATGTATGTAGATAGATCAGTGATGAAATTATACTAAGAATGACAGAGAAGAAGAAAGAGAATTTTCAATGAAGAGATGAAAATAGACTGAAATAGACTGAAATTACTGCGGTATGTTAAATTGATTGTGCTTCATATAGGTGGAGATGCTGTGGTTTATTTACATTTTCTGCTCATTTATATTTTCTATGTTTTCTTCAATGAGTAAGTACAATACTACTTTTTCAATGACAGAAAGAAATAATACTAGCAATCCTACTGCTAGATATATATACAAAAAAGACAATTCAGAATATCAAAATATATCTGCACTCACATGTTTACTGCAACAATGTTCACAACAGCAAAAGTTAGAATCAACCTAAATGTCCTTCAAGGGATAAGTGGACAAAGAAACTATAGTACCTATACACAGTGGAATATTATATAGTCATAAACAAGAATGAAATCCTGTCATTTAGAACAACACGAATGAAACTAGAGGACAGATGTTACGTGAAAGAAGCCAAACACAGAAAGAAAAATCTCATATGCTCTCATTCCTATGTGAGAGCTAAATATTAAAAAAAGTTGACCTCATGGAGACAGAGACTAGAATGATAGTAAAGTGGGGATGGCTAACAGGTACAAAAGTACAAATAGGCAGAATTCACAATATTTAATGGATGGAAAAGTGACTATAATCAACAGTAAGTTAGGGTATACTTTAAAATAACTAAGAGAGTGGAAGTGCAATGTTTCTAACACAAAGATTTGATACACTGATACATACCTAACGTGACAGATAACCTCAACCCTGATTAGATTAACTTGTGTTGCATGTGGGTATGAAAACATCACATGTACTCTAAATATATAAAACTATTTGCACAATAATCAAAAATAAAAAATAAAGAGTATAAGAAATGATGATGCATAACTCTCTAGACAAATAATAGTAATTGATATTATGTGAACAAATCTTCTATGTAGAACTATGTTCAAGGAATATTGTAAATGTTATTATCTTTCAGAGGGTAGATTGAAGGATTTTAAAAGATGAAAAATTAAATGCAATGTCTCATCCTGGATTGGATGATGGAAGCAAATATCAAATATATCAGATCATTAGATCATCATAATGATCATCAGATCATTATTTGGACAATTGAAAGTGTTGAATATAGACCGTAGATCAGACGATTGCATTTTATCAATGTCAAAATTCCTAGCTGTGGTCGCAGTAAAGTGCCATAAAGTTATAACAGTACGAAATATACACAGGTTGTTTTTACGATTTTTGCAACTTTTTGAGAGTTTGAAATAATATAATAAAATTACTTCCAAAGTGGAATTTCATAGGCTTGACTTTTAAGAAAAATAATGACTAAGCTTTTAAATTATGTCCTGGATTTACAAAGTATTTGCTTTGAAATTGGGGATATCTTACATCACAGAGACATTGTCTTTAAAAACAGCAACCACATTTTTTTACAAGACACAAAGAAAAATAAATTTTCTTCTGTTAATAATCCTAAACATTTATGGGTTCCTCAATAAGACACCTTTCAGAAAATGACACTTTAGTATTATGGTGTGACGCCTTCCAAAATAAATCTCATAACAAAATGAATGTAATTTTACTAAATGAAAAAAAATTAAATTGGAGCAGAGGGCATAGCACTTAAAATTAAAATAAACAGATTCATAAAAGCAATTCATAGAAATTCCTTTGGTTTATGGAAATCTTAAATAAAAATTGAATTCTTTTTTTAAGTACACATCTCATTTATTACTAACATAAGTAATGACAGTAAAAATTAGTATGAAGTAGGCTAGAATTTGAGAAAATTAAACATTTAGAAAAATAGTTCTTTAAATTAAAAAACAATTCATTCATTTACATAGAATAGTTAGAAAAGGTACTTATACTTTTTAATTTGAAAGCTTTATGCTAAGAAAAATCACAATTCTGTGGGTGATCTTGAGATATAAAAAGCATAGCTTTCTAATTTAAGCTCTAAGAGGAGTCTCATTTTCCCAAAGTAGCCAGAGTTATTTAAAGCTTTTTATACTCATCACTGAAGCCAAAGGAGTCTCTCCACACCAAGGAAAATAGATAAGAAAAGGTATCCATTCCATGAAAGAAATGGCAAAAATAGATTTAGTCCATAGAGAAAACTTGTGAGAAAAGGCCCAATGTTGAATAGACTAAAATGGATTTCTATGAGACGTTTTGGAAGAGAAAATCTAACTTACTAATTTTCTTTTCCCTAGTCTTTAGCTACTAGAATCAAGTTCTGCATATTATTTTAGCCACTGCATTAATGCCCTTTTACATATAGTACCTGATGAATGTAGAAAAATATGAGCTTAATCATGTAAATTTCCATCAAGGAACTGGCATCAGGAGCCTGCAAGTTCTGCAGTCACAGCAGATGGGGGCATTTAGACAGGCCTGTGCTTGCCTTAGTACTCTGATTCCACTCCTGGAACTTTTTAATATTTTATGGAGAAGGGCCCTGCGTTTTCGCTGTGCACTCTGCTCACACATTCTCTAGCTGATTTGCATTCCTCTCCCTTTGTCCATCGTTCCATTATCAACTGCACCTTTGGGTATCACTCTGTAAACACATCCAGTACATTGTCAAATAACTGGTCTACTTTAAATGAGTGTTTTTCACCCTTCAGTTTGTCAACTTGCCTCTAAACATTTAAAAATTGACTGTCTCTTTTGATTTGGGTATTGGTTTGTTTATTACATCTAACTTTGTGTCTTGGAATAATTAAGAGAGAGAAAACAAATTCTAAAGCATGGGAAACCAGGTATAACCCTGAGAGTGCAGTTACTTTTGTTAAAGAAAAAACTGTGTCTGAGAGAGAACACCCAGAATTGAGAATACCCACTGCAGACAGACGGCCTCAGACATGGTTACCAAGTCTGCTTGAACCTCTAGGGCTCTTCAGGTGCCTGGAGATGAGCTGGGTTGTGGGATGCAGGGCAATGACAAAGAGCTACAAGTGATTCCCTTAGCCCTAGGGGCAAGATTTATGAATTCTTACAAGGTAGTGAAAATGCTCAAGTGGGGATGCACATCCAGATTGAACTCTGGTCGCTGAGTGAGGGGCGGCTGATTTTACCAGTCCTAGCACAGTTCTCAATAGCAGCTGTGGCCTTCTATTCTACTTCCTCCTACTTCACAGGGTGAAGAAGCCCCTGTGTCTTCACCATCATTGTCCCTTTTTAATATACTGGAGTTCCGAAAGTCACCATACTTAGGGAAATTGTACATAATTTTACCTTCATTTACACAGTTACAAAGTTGTGTATTCATTACAAAATTGTATGAGGAGGTGATCAACACATAGAGAATATTTGGTAATATTGACACCAGGGCCCCACTCCCTTGCAGCAGGTAAGGTTTACCCTGAGAAGTCTGTGGCCTGCTGGCTTTTCCTTTGCCGGTCACCTGTCGCTTGCATCTGGAGCCTGTAGAATCGTCTCCTTTACCTGACTGTGAGCAGTTTGGTCACCGTGTGTCTTGGAGTTGTCCCGTTTGCTATGAATCTTCCAGGATTCAGGGACCATCTATCTTGTTTCCAGGTGTCTGGATGTCTGGTGGTACCAGGGACGTTGTCCTCAGTCATTCCCTCAAACCCATGTCCCATGCTTTAGCCCTTTCCATTTCTCCCTCAGGGACACCTATAATTTCTATCTTACTTTGCTTTGCATAAGCCCTTAAATCTCTAGGCGATTGGTCTGCCTTTTGGATTCTCTCCTCTGCCTCTTGAAACGTCTTGAGTTGGCTCCAAATCCTGTCTTCCAGCATGAGATTCTTCCTTCTTCTGGGTTCAGTCTGTTTCTGGAGCTTTCTGTTGGGGTTTGAAATTCCCTAAGGGAGTCTTTCTCTCCTTGAAGTTCTATCGTTTCCTTTCTTACGTCGTCTAGCTCTTCAGTGACTTTTTCCTTAATGTCCTGAAATGCTTTCTGGCATCTTTTTGTTGGTTTTCAATGGTCTCTCCAATTCCATTTATCTCATAAGTTATTCATAATTGGAATTCCATTTCTACCATTCGGCAACCGGCTTGTTGTTGAATTCATTTCTGTAGCGCCCTGTGATCCCTCGCGGTTGCAGAACTTTTTTTGTGTGTGTGTTTTTGATGCCAGGGCTCTTTCTCTCTGTGGTTTCTTGTCCTTTGAAAGCTCTTTTCCTTCTCAGGCAGGGGAGGGGCATGTGCACAGTCAGCCTGTGACACGGCCGTTCTGATTTGTCCTGTTCACCCGTGATCGCCTGGTCCCCTGCGCGGGACGCTCTCTGTGCCGGGTATTAGGTTGCTCTCCAGACAGCTGTAAGAACTCGGGATGGACAGCTGGGCGAGACTGCCCGAGGAGGCCGGCATGAGGGGGCTGCTCCCCCCGGGCCTCCCTGCGGCGGGCGTTGCTGCTGAGTAGGGCTCTCCAGGCCCCGGTCGTGGGTTCCCCAGACGGATCCAGAACTACATCTGCGCAGAATGCCGGCTGGAGGCTGGGCGTTCCCTGTCGGACCGTGCAGCGGTTCTGCTGACCTGGCGGCGTTGGTGGGACTCAGGGGTGGGGTTGAATGGTTCAGGCGCTGCACTGGAATCTCGGGGATGGTGTCCTGGGTCTGAGCTCTAGAGCCAGAGGAGTGCAGCTGTAGGCTTGGGCATGAAAGCCTCCGAGTAGGGTCTGGGGAGGAGGTGGAAGCGGGGCCCTGCTGGTGCTGGGCTTTTTCTAGCCGGAGGGCAGAGTCAAGGTCATGCTGGTGGAAGACTGTTTGGACCTGCACAGTGGAGTCACAGCCACGCAGGCGCAGTGAGGAGCTGTTCTGCATTGGGATTTGCATTTGCCAAATCGTGTAGGCAGGGGTCAGTGGCAGTGGCCCAGGAGTGTGATGGTCTCCTCGCCCTCCAGGACCCCCTGAAGCAGCAGCCCTATGCCCCCCGGGTCTGAGTCTGCAGCACCTCAATCTACTCCTCTGCTCAGAACCCACTGGGATGGCGGAGAGGGGTGCACAGCTTCCAGGCACAGGGTAGGCTCGGAGGAGCCTCCACTCAGCACCCTCTCCAACCCAGGGAGGGCAATGTGAAGGCCACCAAGTTCCCTGCTGACCAGGAATTTGAGAGCACAGGATGGCTTCAGCTGCAGAGAGTTGGGATGGGCGGCCACCAGACCCCCACCATGCCTGATGTCTGGTGCGCTGACTTGACACAGAACCCAGGCAGGTCCCCTGTCCCTGACAGTGGAGGGAGCCCTTTCACAGCTCAGCCCAGTGCTTACTGGGTGAGTGCGCCCCGGAGCTCTGTCTGTCTAATCTTCCTCACGTGTGGATGCCTCCCCAGAGATTATTTTGACATTGTCAGATAAATTGCCCCACACAGTGAATGTGTTGTTTCTCTGTAATTCCACAATGCTCCTTGTAAGAAGAGCTATCCATAGGCAGGCATCTGCCTACAAGTTACCCTTCTACAGAGTGGAGGGCTGGCAGCCTGCTTCTAGGCGGCCTTCCTTCCTTTCTCTTGGTTCCAGGCCTCTTGGGGTTGATTGCCCCCAAAATCTTCCTCTTTCTTGTTCTTCTCTGCAGCGACTTCTCATGGAATCTCCAGTAGGTTCTGGCAGTTTTCCCTCAGAATTATACCTGAGCTATATTTTGCTGTCGATGTTGTTTTTTATCTAAAATTTGTTTTTCTTTCTGAGATAATCTGGAGACAGATGAGCCCTCTTGCCTCATGCTCTGCTATTTCTGTGTTATTCTATACTTTCTACCCACCTAACACAGAAGTTAATTTTAAGGTGCAAACAGACAGCAAGGTTAAATCTTTCAAACACCCCCACATTTACTATATGGATATGTCTATCTTATTACATATGTAACTATTTTTAATTTAAAAGTGCAGAATGTTCTAGAAATCCCAAGAGTACATGTTCGTGTTTTTAACTTAGAAGACATGAGCATGTTAAAAAGGTTAAAAATCATGAATTAATTTCTCTAGCCTAGAAAGATGATCTGTCACAGTTCACATAACAAAGTAACTCCTTTTAAAGCCCACTTACCCAAGGGACACATTAGATTTCTAGCATAGCTCATAATCTCCTAAGAAATATAATAAGAATTAGTCCCAAATATCACATGGTGCTAATACATTTGGTCACATATAAGTTATTCATTGTACAGTTTACATGATTAGACGGCTTGTAAAAAAGAGTTAACGTAATTGCCATTTGTAATTATGTGGGAGACCATGAGCCCAAGAAAACTTCAAACTCACTTTATGGTATCAACATTGCCCAAACAATGATGAAGGGGAAGTCTTTTATGGCCAGGCTTTGCCTCATCAATCAGTTTTCAGTCAGGAGAAAAATTGACTTTGTCATGATAGGTTTCTTAAAGAAAGAGTAATAAATTTTATACAAACGGCAAGCCTGCAGTGTGGCTAATTTATTCATTATCCACCCTAGAAAAATAATTAAGTCATGCTTTCTTTCCTGGTGCTTCATTACAGTTTAGCACCCCCCTTCCACCTTTTCTCAGAGCCCTCAGTAAGAATGCTTATTAAAATAAATTAGCTGCAAAACTTTTAACTCTGTCTTGAAGAAAAACTAATCCACTTTTCTAGTGGAAGCAACATTGATTAAATAAACCCAGCTCCATGCAGAGCAGATTAATTCCTTTAGCCCCAGTTTCCAACCTTAAATGATGTTGTATCTGTATTAGTTTGAACAGTGTGTAATAAGCTGTAAATTTATAATTGGCATTAACCTCTTTAAATGTGTCTTTCTTTGTGTCTTATGGTGACATTCCTGATTAAAAAAAAAAGGTAGGTGTGAGTGCTAGAAATGTAGATATGGGGTATTTAAGTCACGCATTTGATACATATTTATTTAATGAACTCAGTTTTTATACAACCTACATTGGTTAATGTTTACACAAAAGGACCTCAGAGAGTCTGTGTTGGAGATCATAGTTCAATCAGACTTTCTCAGAAAGAGTCCAATAGGTAACGTTCAAGATTTTAGACAAAATCCTAGAGGCATTTTTCTTTTAAAACTTGATACTCTTTACCTGCTCATATTGATCAAGTATACATTAAGTTGCATCAATGTCTATCTGAAAAGGTATTTCCATGTTCACATGATTTAAAAAGAGGGATCTGGTGGATTATTTGTTTATATGGATGTTTTCAATTCCCTTTGTTCAGGAGTGCCATTCTTCCCAATAAGGGGTGAAATGCATTTCTCGGCATGGTGGATCGGAATTTCCACTGTAATTTTCTTATACTGATATAATGAGGTGGAGATGACACTATAAAATTTCCAGGCATGGGGTCTTTCCTTACTTTGGGATCTCCCTGTGAAGAAGTTCGGGATAGCTGGCTAAAGGAGTTTGTCTCAGCCACATATGTGTGGAGAGGGAAGCCTCCGTGGAGGCCTCCGGGCCATGGCATTCCCCCTGCGTCTTCCAGCCCCAGCTGGCTTTCCAGCTGATGGAGGTTGCTTATGAGATCCTGACCAACATAATACGGGAGAATGGAACCTAACAGAGCCCAGCCAACCTAGGGAATTCTGCAGAGTAACCCATCCCTGCTATTTATAACATTCATTTGGGAGAGTTGTTTATTATAAAACAGTAGATAACTGATCATGGCGATTTCTCATTTTAAAAAAACAGAAAAAATGCATCCCTTTGCTATCTTCCAATAATCTGGAATTAAACTTCATTGAAGACTTCTCCTTTCTAGAATTATGTGTTCTTTCTGTCTTTATCTCTCCCTCCCTATTTCCCTTCCTTCAACATTTCTCTTTGAATCAACCCCATAGCCATCTCTGAATTTCACTAATCAGGTTTCTAATAAATTTAATAGAGATCTTTCAGATATTCATAATTTTCTGTTCTGAGAACACAAAAACATAATAAGTTGCTGTTCTGATTTTCATCAAATTAGGATAAAAGGAAACTTTTGAGGATAAAATGTGTTTCACAGTCGGGAATATTTGCCAAAGGAAAATTCTGTGTCCATTTGTCAAAATATACGAATGATTCAAGTTGTATATTTAATAAGACGCTCAAATCCAACCTTGACCACAGAGAGGTGCATATAATTTAATATCTTCCTTATCACTGTACTCTTACTTAAAATATTTTCATTCACTCAGTATGCAGTCATGATAAGATTGCCCTCTTTAACGTGACCCTGACAGGCCACTTTATCCCATTCTCATTCCACTCTAAATTCTCTGAGTTCCGCTCCAGGTAGCCCACATACATGAGTGTCGCTCCCTTGCTTTTGCTTCAACTCTTCTATATAAAAGGTCTCTTTTTCCTTCATTATCTTTCTAACTTTTTCTAACACCAGTACAGGCACTGGGTCTTCTCTGAAGCTTCCCTGACACCAGAACCCCCCAAACCCTAATCTAGCCCTCCTCTTATTTATGGAAATCATTTGGCACACAATTCCACCATAGCACTTATCACAAGGCGTTACAATAATTCACTTACTTTGCAGCCTCCCCTGTCTGTACAAAAATAAAAATGAAGTTGTTATAGTTCTAATATGTCCCCCCAAAAGCCTGGCTGGAAAGTGAATCCCCAATGCCACAGTGTTAAAGGTCGGACCCTTGACAGGAGATTAGGCCTTGAGAGCTCTGCCCTAATTAATGGATTAAAGCCATCATCCCAGAAGTGGGTTTTTTTATTGTGAGTGTGATTTTCTCAAAATGTGAGAGTTTGGCTTTCCTTTCTCTTTCTCTCATCCTCTCTGAATTTTTGCCATGGGAGAACACAGCCAATAAGCTTCGACTGAGTTTCCAGCCTCCAGAATCATGAGCCAAACATTTCTGTTTATACCTATTACCTCGTCTGTGGGATTCTGTTACAGCAGCACAAAACAGGGAAAGACAGTAGTATAAGGTGATTCTATAACTAAGTGACAATAGGTCATAAGTTTCCATAAAGTAAACATCTACTATGACTATAATAACTTTCTCTGAATTTCCTATTAGATTTTATGTAACATAAACATGGTGCTGATGCCATAAACTTGGCAAATTTTAATTTCTAGTCAATTCATTAATGGTTCATTTTAAATACTAACTACTGCTATATATTTATTTAGAAAAATATCTGTTTCTCTGTTTTTGAAATCACATGATGAGATATATGTGATCTTTTGGACTTCCCAGTTTACAATTATAATGAATTATTGAGAGTAACCCAATAGAAAAACAGAAGCTATTGAAAAGCTGATTTCTAAAGATCTGGTGATTGAATGTTTTACTGCCCTTGACTGTACTAAATGCCCATGTCTCTGTGGTTGAGATTTAGTTCTACACTAAAGACGTATCTGGAAAGTAGGTGGTAATATATAAATAAAGGGGCATCATTTATTCAAACAGTTTTAACACTGCTGTATGGTTTACCATAGTATACACTGTCTTGCCACTGAAATCAAGGGATTATATCCATGGGAGCTCATCATTTTATATCAAGCAACTGCTTACACAATGGTTAGGTCTCCAGATCACCTTTCTACCCTCATGGTTCCGGGTGACTTCTTCACTGTCCTCTCTCCCCCAGTTTTATTCTGGACATTTATTCCTGGAAGTGTGAACCAACGGGTCTGTCCTGGGCACCATCAAACACAGATTCTTTTCTTTGCTTCCTCTTGATTGTGGGCTGATTAAGTTCTTCCTCTCGCCACCATGCTCTGCTGCACTGGTACACTGAGGCCATTTCTAGAGACGTTTGGGGTTGGACCCACTCCTGACAGCTGGGAGTGGACGAAACCTGGGGAGTTTCGAGGTGGAGCAGCTGACTCCCACTGACCCTATTCCTAGTGTGACATTTCTAGGTTGACACACGTTCCAATGATGAGGAGTCACACCTTTCTGAAGACTCAGAGCTTTTCTCACTGTGTTATCCAGAAGAGCCTCCTGTAAACTTTCAGGGAATCTGAAACTAGACAGGAAACCAGAGGCTCCATTCCACTTATTTTTTCCTGAGAGCTTTCCACTGTATTGACAATATTAAACTTTCTTGGACTGGGGAGATTCACAGTTGGTAGTTTGTTTTACAAAACGGAACAATATGTGATTTGAAGTCTGCATGCATGATAGATGATGGCGGTCAAGGAGAATGATCAGGACACAAAGATTGCTAAGGAGCTAAGAGTGTTATATTTTTAAAATCTTTCAACTGCCGATCTAAGTGGCATATACCCTCCTGTATAACATGTTGCAAGAAGAGAATAAGTTCTATTAATTGTGAATTAAAATGCATATTTTAACAATATGTCTCAGCATTAATTTATTAATAAGCTAGAATATGCTTTCATAAATGATTAAAACATTAATAAAATATTAGGTTACTAATACTGTGATCTGAATTTTATAATGAAAATATAGTGACAAAAATCTTCCTCATTTTCTCTCCTTGTAGGGGCAATTATCCATTTTCTTTTAAGCATTGACAGTTTATTAGAAGTTCCAGAAGGAACAATTCTACATATCAAACAAATGCCAGCTTAGAACCTAGTTTAAATAGGGCCTTTTCATTCAAAACTGATTTGCCTTTAGAAGTAGTCCTATGGAAATAACTTAGTTTTTCTATACCTTGTTATTTTTATGCACATTTTTTTCTAAATAAACTTTTAATTTTAGAAAGTTTCAGATTCAGAAAATCCATAAACATCTTACAGACAATTTCCATATTCCAACCCCCCATTTCCCTAGTTCATGAACACTTTATTATGGTACATTGTTATAATTAGTGAATAAATATTACTGTGTTATTATAAACTGCATACTGTATTGAACTTCCTTAGTGCTGTGGTTTGAATGTGGGCCCTCCAAAATTCATGTGTTGCCAGTATGATAATACTAAGAGAAAGGGCTTCTACCAGGTACTAGGTCTTAAGAGCTCCTCCGTCATAAATGACTAAGACCCTTATAAGAGAGGCCTTATACAACTTTGCCTTCTTGGGTCCACCTGCCTTGTGACTTTTATGGAGACAGAATCCATTCCCCCAGAGGATGCAGGAACAAGGCATCATTTTGGTGGAGAATAGACGTGCCTGCTAGCCCCTTGATCTTGGACTTCCCAGCATCCAGAACTATAAGAAATACATTCCTATTATTTATATATTGCTTGTTCTTGGGTATTCTGTTATAGCAGCACACAACAGATTAAAACTCTTCATTTCTTCCTAATATCCCTTTTCTATTCCAGGACACCACGTTGCATTTCATTCTCTTATCTCTGTCGGCTCTGCTTAGCTGTTACAGTTTCTCCGAACTTTTTTGTTTTTATTTACCTTAGGTTAGGTATTTTGTAGGATGAACTTCTATCAGAATTTGCCTGGTAGTTTTCTCATGATTAGAGTGGGTTTATGGGTTTTGGGAAGAAATTCTTACAAGTTCATATCAGGAGCCCGTACTGTTGACGTCATTTATCAGTGTTGGTGTTAAACTTGACCACTGAGTTGAGGTTGTGCTGGTCGGGTTTCACCACTGTAAAGTTTTTATTTTGTCCCTTCTTTATACTGCGTTTGGGAGAAGATAGTCACTACTTAAAGCATTTGCTAAAGGAGCAGGGAGTTATTGGCTACCTCCCTGAGGACAGAGTATCTATATGTATTATCTACACAAGATTCGCATTTATTCTCCATTTATTTTTATTCACTCATAAATAAAATGATTGATACTGTATTACATATGGACATGTAAATGTATTGTATATGTACATGTCTGTGTTTATGTAATTGTATATGTACTAATTTTCATAGGCTGAATCATCCTTGCAGATTAGAGTTAAACCCCAGTTGGTTGCAGTGTATATGCTGCTGAAATCGTATCGCTAGGATTTTATTGAAGATTTTTGCATTATTGTTTATAAAGGAGCTTAGTCAGTAGTTTTCTTGTAATGCCTTTGTCTGATTTTTAGATGAGGGGAGTATTAACCTCATAGAATAAGGCGGGAAGTCTTTCCTCCTTTTCTGTTTTTTTGAGAAGTTTGAGAAAGATTGGTATTTGTTCTTTTTTTAAGAATAGTTCACCAGCAAAATCATCAGCTCCAGGGATTCTCTTTACCAGGACCTTTCTGATTATTGATTCAATCTCCCTTACTAGTTAGAGGTCTAGTCACATGTTCTTTTCTTCATTATTTATTCTTAGTAGGTTTTGTCCTTCTAGGAAATTGTGTATTTTATTTAGGTTATCAAATTTGTTGGAATATGATAGTTCATAGTGCTGTCTTACAATCCTTTTTATTTCTGCTGGATCAATAGCAATGTCCCCACTTTCATTTCTGATTTTAGTAAATTGAGTCTTCTCTCCTTTTTCTCACAACCTCTCTACCTAAAGGTCTTCCAATTTTGCCACCCTTTTCTGGCTTTTGATTTCATTGATTTTCTCTACGGTATGGTATTCTCCTCCTCTTTAAGGTATCTTTCTTTTTCTAGTTCCTTACATTATAAAGGTAGGTTATTTATTTGAAATATTTCTTGTTTTTAACATATGCATAGCTATCAATTTCCCTCCTATACTGCTTTTGTTGCATCTCATAAGTTTTGGGATTTTTTCAAATTTTCTTTTAACTCTACGTATTTTTTAATTCCCTCTATAATTTCTTCTTTGATCCATTAATTGTTTACGACAGTGTTAGTGAATTTCTGCAATTTTGTTAGTTTTCTTTTTCTTTCTTTCTTTCTTTCTTTTGTAGGCCAGGGCTGGGTTTGAACCCGCCAACTCTGGCATATGGGGCCGGCACCCTACTCCTTTGAGCCTCAGGCACTGCCCCTACTTTTCTAATTTTACTTCTGTTACTGATTTTTAACCTTATCGTATGACTATAGAAGACAAATCATACTATATTTATTTTTTAAAATCTATTGAGTCTTAACTTATGGCCTAACATGTGGTCTATTTTGGAAAATAGTCCATGTGCATTTGTGAAAAATGTATCTGGTGTTCTTGTGGAGTACAGCGCTCTACTCACATGTGTTACATCTAGTTGGCTTGCCGTGTATCGTCCTCTATTTCCTTACATGTATTCTGTCTGGCTGTTACATTCACTGTCAAGAGTAGGGTACTAAAGCTCTTGCTGGAGCTATTTCTCACATTAATTACATCAGTTTTGCTACATATATTTTAATAGTCTGATAGGAGACACACAGATGCTTCAAATTGTTGTATCTTCTTTCTGTGCTAAAACATTCATTAGCATATCATTTTTTTTGTCTCTTGTTTTTTGATTTAAAGTCTACCTTGTCTCATGTTAATATAGCCACCCCTGCTCTTTTTTGGTTACTATTTGCATGGAATTACTTTGTTTTGAATAGAGAGGAAATAAAATCTACAAAATGTGTCAAATTCAAGTCAGCTAAATTTTCCAAAAGTAATGAAATCTATCAAAAGCTTTGTTTTATTAAAATTATAGTCTAAATATATATACCCATATATATGCCTGCTGTATGTTTAAGTTATTCAAAATTCAATGCCATTTTAATGCAAATATTTTAAAAATTAAGGCCATGGATGCTTTGAAGCGCCATGGACCAATTTTACATGATGTTATTTGTTATTGATCTATCCTTAGTTATAACCTTCTCATTTCCCTATAAACTTTTTATGCTCAGATATAATTTAATGTGTTTTATATATAACCCAGTTCCTCCAGCCAGTGCGAATCTTCTGGTCTCAGAGGTGAGAAAAAAGCAGGTCATTTTGAATGTCAATGTATTTCGGTTAGTTAAGGTGCTGAACTGAACTCAGATTTTTAGAATTCAGCTCCTTATACCCATTCAGACTGGGCGGGTGGAACTTTTGTGGAAAACATTCACTATCTAAATCAAGGTGAAACTAAAATGAAAACAATTTTTTTTTAAAAAAAGATCGAATGATTATGCCTTCTGCTCCATCCCCCCATAATTATAATTTAAGAATAAAATTGTCTACTGAGTTTGGGTCTCTCCCGTGACTACCCCCTTCTAGAAGTCTCCACAGCCTGAGCTATTTATCACACAATTGATGGAGTTTGATTCTTCTGCCCTGCTCCTACTAAGGATTACAAACAATTAGCTAAACAGTTTTTCTGCTGACAGAAAGTTTATTTTTAACCTAGCTAGTTTCTTAAAGAAAATGACTTCTTGGAAAATTTTATATTCGAAAGCTGATTTGAACCTATACTACAAAACAAAGCTATAATGTTTAGATAGACGAAATGTGCCATTTCCCTATAATAGCATTTAACTAGACTGCTTTGCACTCTATTTCCTCTATCACTGATGAATTTCTTATCTGTAAAAAGTCTCCTACTGTGAAGAATTTGCTAGAGAGCACCTAATAATCATGTAAATGATTGCCATCTAAGCAGAACAGCTGGTTCTCTCACAGATCTGGGAATGACTGGGTAAAGTTCACGGAGTTAGGATCTTTATTTGTAAGATATAAACTATGATCCGTGTTTGAGTTCTGTCCAGATATCTCAGGGTGTATATTTCTATTAATAAAGAAGTTATGAAGAATTCAAATGAAATACTCAAGAAAAAGGACAACTGCATAACTTTTCATGAACACTGCCAAAGGGGGGTTGACTGGGTATCTTAAAGAACGTTAATAATGGCAGTTTGCTTACAATTTTCTTCATCCTACAATAACATTCTTGCGTGGATTTTTTTTAATCTATTGAGTTTTGATCATTTTTCTCTTAATACAAAGGCTGTTTCTATCTCCTTAATATTGTTCATTATTGAATGAATTACAGTTTTCTGAACCATCCATTTGAAGTATTTTCTACAGTGGATAAGGAGGTAGTGATGGCTTTCAATGCTTTACAATTCAGAGCCTCTCCTCTGCTGCCCCGGAAACAGTCTGCTCCCTTGATGTATCACATTCTGCGTTTTCTGTGGCTTTCTCAACCAAATCAGGTCCAGGAGAGGTTTTTACCAGGATCTCTGCCCTCCAGTTTTTCTCACGATTTCGATGGTGTAGCTATGAACCTTCTCCCTGCTCCCCAGAGCAGTTTTGCTTCCTGAAATTAGCCACTTACTATGAGAGTAGGTTTTGCCCGATGTGAACCCTCTTGGGAAGGGTGCGTTTTGATTGTGTAGTTTCTATTAGTCCCTTAGTTTTATTATAGCAGATTTTGAAATGTAGTTTATTTCCTTGGTTGGTTTCGTAGTTTCTAACCAGAAAGAGAAAATAATTTTACTTTAGCTCTGCTATATTTATCTAACAGTTGGAATATTTTACTTGAAATTGAAACCTTAGGAAAACTATAAAAATGAGTTAGAAATCATTAACCTAAAATGTAGGGTGATAACTTTACATATTTAAGTAAATAGTCAACATAAGCATAATTGCACAGGTATGTACAATGGCTGTGAACATTGCCTTGGGATTTCAATATGCATTTTTAGTCTTTTTTATAATAAAATTACTTGTTTTGATTAGTCCATACTTGTCTTAGTTTTAAATTACCTGAATGCTGGTGGTCTGCTGAGCATCTCATTCTCTCCCGAGAGGTTGCTTTCTTATAATATAGACTTTATTTGTAGTACATTTATTTATAACAGTTCTATTACTCTGCCATGATTTCTACCTTTTTAAAAAATTTACTTACAAAATGTGGCTTTTTCTTTTTTCAAAATGGAAGGACAAAGGAACACAAAATCTAGAGATGGAGAAAGTGGAATTAGATTCAAATTTCTCATTTACTTTTCTTGGTTCACTCCACATAAACCTATTTGTTGCTTTGCAGCTTGAGTGAGAAAAATAATATGGGACTATAGAATTTCTAGGTCTGGTAGGACAGTTACGTGACATGTACGTGTAAAATACTTAATGCACGTTCTGATAGAGAGTATGTAATTATTAAAATGACTATGGTCTAAATATTTTTCTTTCCGCAAGAAGAGAATTCCACTTGTATTCTATGCAATCGGTGTTATACCTGTGACAATGGTAGGTTTTTTAAAAATGTTTCCCATTTGGTTGGAATACTATATCCTTGATCAGAGTCTGAAGGAAGAGAAAATTTTGGTTTTATTTCTGCTTATTTTCTCCTTAATGCACATTATGCTTCTCATGTCACACTCTTGAACCTTTAGCAGCTTGTGTCTACTACAAACTTTGTCTATTTTAATCTCATTTCTCTGTAAATTACCCAAACATTAAAAAAATGCATACATTATGATAAAGTTACTGGAAAGTATCAGCAATTTCATTCATTTATTATCTGCTAATAAAGGCACATTTTATATAATACTAACATCTTATATTCAGAGAGTGCTTAATCATTTATGGAATATTTCTATACACCTTGTCTCACTTTTTTACAACTGAGGTAACATTTATTTCCTACAATTTCCTAAAAGTTGAACACGAATCTTAGAGAGATTAATAATTGCATATTTTTCTGGACCTAAATCTATTTATTTAAAAACATTTATGGAGCATTTAGTATTTATCAAGAACAATTCCAGGTGCTATAATAATTTTTATTTAAAAGCAGACTAAAATCATTACCCTTTAGGTTTAGCAATATAATGAGGAGTGACATAAAATAAATTATTAAATATACGTTAATTATAGAATGGACAAAACTCATGGGATCCAATGTTTCTTTTTCTATCCCAGGTATTTTTCACCTTTATTCTCTTTATTAGAAGAAATTATGGTTTCAAACAATTTTACACAGAATGCCAGTATATAAAATAGCGTGTAAAACACGTAGGTTAAAGAAAGAAGCCAGAATTTCAAGTTCAGTTTTGCCCTTCGTTAACCTGCAGCCTTCTAGATACGTCTGGAAGATCGTCTGGAGATCTTGATAGAACTTCTGCGCTCTATCAGTAGCTTAAGTGGGTAGGGAATTTAATAAATTTATGAAAATTAAGCAGTTTTTAATTTATTAAACTTATATGGAAGTCTTTTATGTTTCTTATGAAAGACCTTGAGAAAAAATAACTACTGTATTTCAACTTTTCTCCGAGGGGAATCTACAGTCTACATAAATGGGTACATCTCAGTATAATACGGAAAAATTCTGGAATCCTGTTTTAACACGTATACATAGAAGGATATTATAATCAATGTCATTATTTTACAAAGACCCATAAAATTAAGCCTCTAAAATAAAATATGTGCCAAGGAAAGAAATCTAAGTATTTTAAAGACATTTTAAAATATTAAAAGTATTTTAAAGACATTTTGAAGTTATCTGCTATTGGTGTGGTCAGGTTGGAGAGGTAAACAAATATGTCATAAATACTTATGTGACTTTCTGCTTGTCTTGGCACTCTTATTCTTTTAGGAGAAATTTGAATTAAAAATTATTTTTTATTTAAAAATATGTTTTTTACATTTCTGAGTAATTCTTGATCAATGGTGATTCACGTATCTTACAGAAATTTGAATTCTACCTTTAACTGAAATTAAATTTCTCTCATAAACATAATTTGAAAAATGATCTTAAACCTAATATAGACGACTATGAAAAATTTCAGCCTCTAGAGCCAAATGACCACCTTAGGGAAGAAATGGAGGTCATATTTTACTACTTCATACCCGACCCTTTTAAAATACAAAGTGCTACATCTGTGTACAGGTCCACTGTGCATGTTTGTGTGGAATTTTTAAAAATATATATTTAATCCTTATCTCCCAGTAACTGTTACCCTCTTGGACTCCACTTCTCTTGGAATTCTTGATATTTAAATAGTCACATGGGTTTTTCTTTTTTGAGACAGCATCTCAGTTTGTCACCCTCAGTGGAGTGGCATCATAGTTTGCAGCAATCTCAACCTCTTGGGCTCAAGTGATCCTCTTGCCTCAGCCTCCCGAGTAGCTGGGACTATGGTTGCCTGCTACAATGCCAGGTTTTTTTTAAAGAAATGGGTTCTTGCTTTTGCTCAGACAGGTCTTCAACTCCTGAGCTCAGGTGATCCACCTGCCTCGGCCTCTCAGAGTGCTAGGATTACAGGTGTGAGCCACCATCCTCTGCCTTTCTTTTCTTTTTATTTAATTTCTGACTTGTATTTTAATGAAGATTGATTTTGTCAAAATTCTGTTATCTTATTTTTTTTAAACAACCTTCTTCTGCTCCTATCCCATTTTTTTTGTACCCTTATTCCCATGACATTACACTAAAATTTATCATTACAGTGTTCAGTAATAAACTCTGTATTTTAACTTTAATTTTCTAAACATCCGACCTCCCATCCTTTGATTTCACCGCTTCTCATACTCATACCTTAGAAGCATTCATGCAGAGCTGGTTCAGCACCCATCATCCCTGTTTAAAGAACATTTTCACTATTGATGGTTTTCTTCATGTACCCACATCTTGCTTTTTGAAGATTAAATTCTATCTTCAATTATTAAAATGATTTTCCTGCTCTTTTCTTATTCTGCTTTATCCACTAGACTAAACTAAACTAATCCTACTTAACTACACCTTTCTAGCTTCCATACCAGTGAATGAGGCTGGAAACCGTAGACACGCACAGACGCCACACTGACACGCGTATAAATGTGCACACACACATACTCTCTGCCTGGTCACTTAAAGCTTTTAATGTTAAAACCAAACAGGCCCAACGCTCTGGAAATATTTCCCACCAAAGTTAATTTCTTACTTTCTTAAATGACTACACTGTTACCTTCGCTCTCCGTATATGACCAACACTTCCCTTCAATCCTTACTCTCTCACCCTCTTTAGTCATGATTCTCATTCCTCCTGGAAAATTAGAACAACACAGAAATTTGAAAGCTCGCATGATAATAAGTCTCTGCTCTCCTCCACGCATCTGTGCGCCTGCGTTCAGACACGTTTTCTAGGCATTGTCAATAATTGGCCCATGTCTCTACCAAGGACAGAATCCTGTTCGTTTGTACTATTTTTTGTCTTCCATCTATTTCAGGAAATTTTTTTCTCTCATGTTTTTCTGTTTGTCTACTCTGTCTTCTCTAACAATGACAAGGAGGGAGAACAAAGGAAATAAAGACATTATTAAGTGAATAGTTTACTGAAATATTCATACATACATATGGAAAGGTACAAATCATCACTGTGCACGTGGATGCTTTCTCAGAAAGTGAGCCCAACACCAAAACCAGTCTTGAGCTCAAGACAAAGAACAGGACCACGTTCTTAGAGAAGTTCTTATGCTCTCGTCAAGACACCACTCACCAATGTTATGACCACCATTTTCACAACTCGTGGTTTATCTTCTCCAATCCACATAAACACAAAAGTACACTCCATACTTTTGGTGCTGGGCTTCTTTCCACAACACTATGTGTGTGGATGTGCCTTGCCATACACAAAATGGATTACTATATTTTTTTCTTTTTTAGAGACAGAGTCTCACTTTGTTGCCCTTGATAGAGTGCCATAGCGTCACAGCTCACAGCAACCTCCATCTCTTGGGCTTAGGCAATTCTCATGTGCCCACCACAATGTCTGCCTATTTTTTTGTTACAGTTTGGCAGGGGCCGGGTTCAAACCCACCACCCTCAATACATGGGGCCAGCGCCCTACTCACTGAGCCACAGGCGCTGCCTAAAATGGATTACTTTTTTAAATTTAAGTTTCCTTTCTTGATACAATTGCCTGAATTTCAAAGTTATCTTCTAACTGCAAAAATCAAATTTTCAAGGTACCAGGAACTAAATGTCTTCCTGCCATTGCTCTTTGATTTCTAAATGACAAGTACAATTTACAGCCACATACAACCATTAGAACCACCACTGCCATCCCCCTACTTGGGTACATGCCTTGGTTAAAAAAGAGAAAAGATCTTGGATACAAATAAATAAGAAAGAACATAACATTAATATTAAAAGGTAATGTTATAAAGATATGAGATACTAAAAATAGTTCCCTGAGTATGTGCAGGAGTGAATGTGCAAAGAAGCAAAGTTAATAGATCCTTAACATAACTTCATAGGACATTCAGATTAATGCTCTAAAATTGCGTATTCCTCTAGGTGTCATAATAAATAGGATTTTTCCAAATGCCTTTGATCAGATATAGAATTGCTGATTGAAGTTAATATTAAATAATCTTTAAGACCTTTTTTCTAGGCCTTAGCACCGCTTATTTCAATAATCACTTAAATTCTGCTTCAGTTGTCTGAAAATAACTATATTACCCATAATTCTTATTATTTGTTATGCTGAACACTTTTGAGAGAAATTTTTAACTCTAAATCAGTATTAAAGTGAAAACAACCTAATTTCTAAGATAGTTGTACATCAATATTTTGTTTTTGGCCATATTTTTTGGCTCAGGTATAAATTTTAAAATAATTTCTTCAAAATATAGTATAAGTTGTAAGGTGTAAGTCCTATGAGTTGACCACTCAAAGGACTACAACAGACTGATCAACAAAGGAAGGTGGTCACTATAAGGAACTAGGCCTATTGTACTGATATGTACATGTGATACATGTCAATCTATGAAAATTAGGTCAATTGAAGAAGGAGGTCAATGCAGAAGGGTAGTCAACTACCGAAATTATACTCTATTTTAATATTATTTTTTAAATTTGTATAACCTTGCTAGCCCTATTTGATATAGTATATTTTAAAAAGCAAAAAGAGTGACCTATCTTTGGGTAAGTTAAAAAACAAATATCACAACTAAGATCTGATATTCTATCATAAAGCAATAAATGATTTTTTACACATGAAAAAAATGTGAATATAATAGTTTAGCAACCAGAAGCAAATAAACCTCTGAGTGTACATGGATGGAAATCATCTTAATTATCATTAAAATCCTGTGTCATTATGGACTAAGAGAGACAGTGAGGTTTTATATTCTTTACTGCATATTACATAGTTTGAAGGGTAAAAAAAGAAAATGTATTATTTCAGACAGAATCAATCTTGTAAAATCATTGATAGAACAACAAACTCATTGGAAAGCAAGGATAAAATATCATTATATTTTGGTAGATTTTATAAAGTAAAATCCATACTTAATAAATACGGTGATTATGTGATTAGAATGTACTTGAAAAATAAATGAAAATTGATTACTTATGGGTAAGCTATTAAGAAGTGCCATCAGCTGCTTCTAATTTGGAAATTGTTTTCAACTAATCTCTAGAGTCTCCTTAAAATTCTTCACTCTGAAGAGGCAGAAGTTTTCCTGAAATAAGATTGTTCAGTTACAGTGAAAAAAAGTTTATGAGATATTTGTGGTGTTTGGTAATTTAATAAGGTGCAAAAAAGATTTTACAGCAATCTCTGCAAAGCACTTATTTAGCAACAGAGATAAATTTTAAACAGTATACAGTGAAACGATATTTCATAGAATTTTCATATGTTCTGAATCTGCATCCTCAGGACATTACAAATACTGCATTTTTATCCTTGGTCAAATATCTATGATCATGTTTTTACAGCTATGATATTGTAAAGTATACTAGGGTTGTCAAAAATGTATACACATTTTAAGGAAGTGATCTGTGTATTACTTTTTTTTTTTTTTTTAGAGACAGTCTCATTTTGTCACCCTCGGTAGAGAGCCGTGGCATCACAGCTTGCAACAACCTCCAGTTCTTGGGCTCAGGTGATTCTCTTGCGTCAGCCTCCTGATTAGCTGGGACTACAGGTGCCTGCCCCAACGCCCAGCTATTTTTTTGTGTCAGTTTGGCTGGGGCCAGGTTTGAACCCACCACTCTCGACATATGGGGCCAGCGCCCTACTCACTGAGCCACAAGTGAGTGGCTCTGTATTACTTTTTGAAGTTGAATTGAACTACTACAGCAATATATGGTGTGACATTCACTCAATAGTTGGCATAATCAAATGAAAGCTTGTATCACCATGTGACAGGACAGACAGTCAAAAAAAAAATTGGCCCTTGGAGGAGTGAAAAACCATTTTGAAGTAGTATTTGAACTTCAAGAATGTTGTGGACGTGTAAGGACAATGAAGCCGAGAATATGCAACAGAACCTCCACCATGCCTGGAAACCACACACATCCATGGTAAGTTTGAGACAAGAGTGTGTGATGTGCGCAATGGAAGACCTGGGAGGTCTCACACAGCAACAAGTCCTGCTTCCTCTGCTACAGTGTTGGGATAGTTTACACGGTCACCACAGAGCCTACCAAACAACGTGCACAGGAGAAAAGATGCAGCAGAACAAGCATTCTTAAAACAGCAAATTGGAAAGTTTTCATCTCACGATTATTACATGCGCTAAATCATGACAGCTTATCATGGCGAGAATTTGCCAAAACAATGGAAAAGATGAAGAAGTTCAGTGGAGTCTACCCATGTTCTTCTGAGTTAACACCCCTATGGGGGACCTCAAAGGATGTGGTGTACTGTAGAAAACTGGCTACATTAGCAGCCCTTCGGGAGGAAATTGAAATGGCATGCACAGTGCTGCAAGTGGCCACTTAGTTGCACATTTAACAAGCAAGAATTCACCGTAATCAGAAGTGTCTGGATGCTGATGGTGACCCTTTATAATTGCAAAAGTAAAACGTGGCTTGTATTCATTTTTTGCTACTGGTATATATTATTACATTTTTAATACAATTTTTTGGCACCCTCTGTATATTTGGTCTTATTCCAGTTTCCTGGCATACAACCCTTAAAATCCTTGGAATCTCCAAAGTGGTATCTTTTTGAATGTTAATGATTGACAAATAGCTTCAAACTGGGGGCTCCTCACCAGAAAGACCAAGGCAGGATCAGAGGGGTGGGACTTTCAGCATCACCTTCCAACATGCATGGAAATGAGAAGGCTAAAGTTGACATTGATCAACAGTTAATGGTTTAATCAATCATGCCTATGTAACGAAGTCTCTGTAAAAGGTCCAAAAGCATAGCAAGGAAGGCTGTACATTTTTGCCATTAGGTACATAATTGCTTTAGGTATTTGTAGCCATTCTTTAATAATCAGATTAAAGAACTCTCTTCCTGTTTGTGTTGTCATTTTTATTGTAGAAAGTGACAACTTTAACACTTTCTTGTACCTCTATTGAGAAAATCAAGTAGTCTTTCTCCTTTATTTGGTTACATATACACACACACACGGTAAACACTTGAATGTAAGGGTTAAGGACAGCAACCCCCCACAGTGGAGAATTCTTGTATACATTTTGACTCCTAAAAAACTTATGTATTAATAGCTTACGGTTGACTGGAAGCCTTACTGATGCCCTAAGCAGTCAATTAATATATAGTCTGCATATTATATGTGTTATATGCTGTATTCTTACAATAACATAAGCCAGGCAATAGAAAATGTTAAGAAAATCATTAGGAAGAGAAAATATATCTACTAACCATTAAGTGGTAGTGAAGCTTTATAAAGGTCATCATCTTCATTATCTTTAAGCTAAATTGGGTAGCAGGAGAGAAAGAGATGGGCTTGGTCTTGCTGTCTTCGTGATGGCAGAAGGGGGCCCATATCAATTCTGTATTGTTCAAAGTTCAACTGTATAGATGCATATTTATTGAAAATGAGATTGTACATGTGAGTGTATATATATATATATATATATATATATATATCACAATATGTACATATATGTACATTTACAAAAATCAAAAGCAATTATGTACCTAATGGTACAATATTACAAATTTCTTTCCAATTTGTGTAAGAGATAGAAGTGGTCGCTCTTGCTCTCATCACTTCTATTTAACCTAAGGGCTGAATTTCTTACCAGTGTAATAAAGAAAATATGTTCAAAGTATATGGTTAGGAAGGGGGAAAAAAGAGTTTATTACTTATAGGTAAAATTATTATACATATAGAAAGTTCAAATTTTCTAATTCTAAGTTATTAGAATTAATAAGTGACCTCAGCAAGGTTGCTAGATAGATGATAAATATAGAAAAATCAGTTATATTAGTATATATCTGCCACAACAAATAAGGAAATAAAAATTCATACACACACACACATTACCATTACGAAAGTATTTCTCAACTCTTACTGAGTCATTTTTTTGTTTGTTTGTTTATTAAATCATAGCTGTGTACATTAATGCAGTCATGGGGTACAATGTGCTGGTTTTATACACAATTTGAAATATTTTCATTGGCCTGGTTAACGTAGCCTTCATGGCATTTTCTTAATTGTTGTGTTCAGACATTTGTATTCTACATTTATTAAGTTTCACCTGTACCCTTCCAAGATACACAGTGGGTGTGAGTCATTTTTTAAAATCAAATATGGCTATTACATTTTCTCAAGGTCTTTTCAGCATCTATAGAGGTAATGTTAGGTGTACTTTTTTTCTTTTCATCTAATGATGTGATACATGTTGGTGATTTCTGAATATAAAACTATTGTTGTATTCAAGGAAGAAATAAATTAATATGTCTTCTAATACTTTATTTAAAATCTATTTTATTTTTCATTGATATTGACATGAGGATTTAAGGCTATGGATTTTCTGTGATTGATGAGTTATGTGCATTGCTTAAATTCTTTTGCATGCTACTTTTTAATCAATGTTATATTTTCAGGGATTCTATAATTTTAATTTGTTTCTTCTTTCACTGAGAAATTACTTAATAGAATTTCTAAACTTTTAGGTGGAAAAATCTCTTTTGTTTCTAAGTTTGTTATTAATTTCAATATTTATTGCATTAGAATCAGAGAACATTGTTCAATTTTTTTTGTTGTTGTTGTTAGGAACTTGTGATTTTTCTTCATGGACTAACACATGACATTTTTTAAAAGATCCATCTACATTGGCGAAAAAAATGCTTTTTCTAGCAATGATTATAGAATTTTATGCTCATTACCAAGATCTAAATTCTGAATTTTACTGTTAAGGCTTTTCATATTCTTTATTATTTTTGCCTATCTTGAACTGATAACTCTATACATACACACACACATTCAATAATATATATAAAATTATACTAACACTACATAAATATCATATATATCGTATTTTTCTATTATCTGTTTTATTTTTGGTTTTCAGTCAAATCTTTTCTGTTTACATGCCTAATATGTTATACTAACTGTCATATATTCTAGGTAAAAAAAGAGTCAGAGTAACAAGATTAGTTAGAGGTTCTTTTCTAGAGCAGATGTATCTATAGGTTTTCTTATAGGCAAGGAAATTAGCAGCCCTAAACAAGGATTGAATTGATTCTAATCTAGATTTCAGTCATTCAAAGCACTGGTTTACTTGCAACCCTTGCTCTTTCCTAGAATACAGCCCTCAAGGCTCCCAGAGTAAGCTTGGGTGTTCACAGGGCTCTTTCTACTTTATGGCCCCTGAACTCCCAGGTTTGTCCCCTCAGGTTTGAGAAACTTCTAGGACTCTACCCAGCCTCTCCGATTGTCCCCTTAGTTTCTTAGACTTTACCTTAAAATTGGTTGAAAAATCTCAAAAGAAAAAAAAAAAAAGGTTTGAAAAGTCAGTTTCACGATTTTGCTTTCACTTTTTCTCAGAATGCTGATCCCACAGGTCCTCCACTACGTGGTACCTTTCTAATGATTTCAAATAGACATATCAAACCTTTGTCCAGCCTTTGTGGTTTTATCAGTGGAACAGCTGGCCCAATGTGAACTGGCCTATGATTGCCAACTGCAGTAACTATTTCACTTTTGAATAAAATATTTGACATTTGAATGAGAATTAACTAGCATGTTTATATTTTTACTTAATAATAAACATTTACAATGTTTCTTGTCTAAATGCCACTATTTCAGGAAAAATTCTATAATGAAAATTCAGAATCTTTTTGCGATGTTCTTAACTATTAAGAAAAACTGAGTTAGGTTGATTTTTCTTTCAGTTTTCTTTATCGTATAATTGTATTAATAAAATGTAAAAAAAAAACTTATAAAGTTTTTTTACAGAATTTCCAAAGTTTTTTTTTTTTTTTTTCTCCTTGGATTCTAAACTTGAGTATGTTGTACATTTCCTACATTTGATAGCTATTGACCTGTTCTATGTAGCTTCTATTATTAATACCATAAGCTGGGAAGCAGGGCATAGTTACCTTTAAACTATGTCTTCAGTAAAATATTTATTTATTACAACCATCTCTAGAACAAGAAAGACAAGACACAGGCAATAAATAACAAGAAAGAAAAACACTAAAAAAGAACAATATGAATAAGTCAGGTAGATCAAAAATTGGTTGAAACTTTGTGCAGCTTATAAAAGTAAAAATAAAATTCCCTACGATTTATAATAGCAAAGGAAAAATAATCTGTGTCATGAACAGAGTGACTGTACCCCAAAGATAACTTAAGGCTTAAGATAATATGCATAGTTATAATTCACAACAAAATTTTTATGTCCTCAAAAAATTGTCCATTTCTTCATTCAGGAGGGAGGAAAAAAAAACTGGGTGCTAATGATATCATTAATAATGAAGATATAAAATTAGAACATTTGCAACAAAGAAAGCATTTATCCAGCCCCTGCTTACAACTATATTTTTAGGTACTTGCTACAGGGTTTTATATAATGCATGAAGACTTAATATATTGCTCAGAAAACTTCATTATCAGGTAAGTGCCTATTATACCTTTATGTATAATGAGAATATTATTCATAAAATCTGGCTAAAAATTTATGAATCCTTATTTATACTAGATAGAAACAACTTTTTTAAATGTACTCTCAAAAACGAATGTAAATTCTCAGTTCAAAAGGGACTTATAATGGAGATGGACAAAATGTGGCACACGATGAAAATACAATATTCAATCTTTCCTATCATATCTAATCTAGTTCATGTCTAAGTTTGTAAAGACTCATCCTGACTGTTAAGAAATGTCTAGCTACCCTTAAACATTGACAGCAAAAAACACAGTGTTAACCAATTACCTCTTGCTCTGCAGTGCTCCCTATCAACTTTTATAAAAGGGTAGACAAGTTTTTAAAAAATGACCAGTTATTTAACCAATGGTTTAACCACAAGTATTTTTAAATTTAAATTACTTTTTAAATTTAAAATACTTCAGAATTTTGGTCGGGGCCCATAGCCACAGTGGTTACAGTGCCAGCCACATACACTGAGGCTGGGTTTGAACCCAGCCCAGGCCTGCCAAACAATAGTGGCAACTACAACAAACAAATAGCTGGGCATTGGGGTGGGTGCCTGCAGTCCCAGCTAGTTGGGAGGCTGAGGCAAGAGAATCACTTAAGCCCAACAGTATGAGGTTTCTGTGAGCTGTGATGCCACAGCACTCTACCCAGAGTGACATAGTTTGAGTCTGTCTCAAAAAAAATGAATATATAAATAAAATAAAATAAAATATTTCAGAATTTGCAAGACCCAGCTTTAAGGAACATACGTGCACAGACACATAGACATACTCTGTTCATATTTATTACTTATAAATTACAGTCTATATAAGTAACCCACATAAGAGTAGGTTCAAACTGGTTAAGAACTCATGCAGCTGAGCTGCTATATACAAAACTAGTGCTTAATGTATTTGCATGATTATCTAGGAATCCTTTTGTCCATGTTGTTACCATGGGGAAGATATTTTTTCAAACTTTTACTCATTCTGGAAATTTCTCATTTCTTTAAGAGAACGTGGTCTAACATTCCCATGTCCCCGTTGCCTAAGTACAAGCAAAATCCATTACGTACACTAGATAGATGGCCAAGACATTGAGAAAGATACACAGAAGACAAAACATTTGGCAGGAAGACACATAGAGTGTGAACCTGGCAAGATGCCTGCCCTAGGGAAATTACCAAATGCTATGTACTTTGTAAAGTGTATTGAATTATAAAGAATTATAATTACAGTGCTATTAAAACAAGTATGTGAAAAGACAGAAAATTGCATGAATATATTAATAAGAACCTTAATTCAAAAAATGTAGAAAGACGAGAAATAAAAATGGGTTGGTCATATAGAAAAGTATAGGAGAAATACTGACTGGCATGATGTAGAAAGTAACACAGGTCTACCAGAGAAAAGAAAAAATTCAAAATCAAAATTAGAATCAACCTTTCTATAATTCTTGGATATATAGATACACTTACATGTCTATGTAACCAGAAATTTCCCTGTATATTACATATAGACACACTTTAAAAATGTTGACTGTTCTAATCACTCATTTACTTAAGAAAGAATCGATGGAGGGCTCAGAAGCGGCCTGGGTGGGCGTGAGTGTGGGAGAGTGCGTGGCCCAGTGCTGGCACCCTTGCCATTGTCCTGAGCCTCTCAGACACTAACACTTCCAGTTCCTGGTGGAGACTTTAGTTTATTAGCTGTCACAAAGGAAAAGATGATGCAGGTCCTGTCATCACACCTGTGCCATACCCAGAAGTGTCAGATTCCAGGCACTCAAGCCTCCTTCCATCAAAGATGACTGGATACAGAATTCTCTATTTTCATCCTGTTCCTTGGTCTCCTACTGGAGAAAGTCCACCACTCTCTGGCTCCTGATACATTCCAAATGTCATCACGGGCAATGACCTGGACATCAGGGCATCTGTGAGAACTGCTCCTTGATGGGAGGCACTTTGCTAGATATAACAGATCAAAGAAAAGGGATGCTATGTCTGACCTCAGGAATCTTTAAAGGTAATTGAGAAATGCGTATAAGCAGGTAGGCACCAGAGAGGGTGAATCAGTGGAGTTTGTTGGAAAGTTAGGAACCTGTGTTTGAATTCTAGCTCTAGTGCAACTCCAGCTCTTGACCTGAGGCAGTTTACTTAGCTGTTTTCAAGCCTAATTTTTCATACCTGTAAAGTGGAAATATTAATAGTTCAGATGTTTTGTGGTTTATTGAAAGCACTTAATGAGAAAATTATATAAAACATTCAGCAATCCCTCAGCATGTAGTAATAACCCAATGTAAGATGATATTCCAACTATTATTTAATACTAGTAGAAGGTGTAGATGGTATGTGATATGTTCTGGACTGGGTGATAGGCATGGTTTTTGAGAGCAGAGGACTAGCTGAAGGCAAATGTGAGCTGATAAAGTGGAGGAAAAAAAGGAGAATATTGACTGTGGTGAGACAGAAACTAAGCAGAAAGTGAGCACGTTCAAATATGCTGAAAATCTTACAGAAGCACAAAGCATTAGGGACCTGAAAGTGATTCAATATGAATGGAGTTTTGAATTTAAAAATTCAACAATGGGAACAGGTGAGATAAAGATTTTGAAATGTATTCAAGGTCTGCATTATGTATTTCTGTAAGGCTAATTAAGAAAACAATGTAGTTAATTATAAATAGCTCTTATTCTACACTGCAGATTTAATAATTTCATAATAATTCTTTTGTTCTTTTAAGATATGAGTTTATAAAAGCAAGAAATGTCTGCGCTTGATATGTTTCTTCCCCTTCATGTACACAAAAGATTTTGCATGCTTAGACTCTACCTGACTTGAGCCAAACTACGGAGAAAATCAATTCTCTTAATTCAGGTATATTTATGTACATTTGTGTATTGTGAATATTTGTCCTATTTACATGTCTATAGGTATAGACACAGTCTGGAAAAGGAATTTTAAAAGTATTATGATTCCAATTTTATGAACAAAGAAGGTGGACTTGAAAGAAGTTAAAAAATTTTCTAGGGTAATTAAGTTTATCAGTGATAGACTCAACATTTTAATCCAATGTTCTTTCTAGTACCCAATTCACAATAACAGTTGAAGATATCTACGCTGCAACGATTTTCTTTTTTTTCAACGTAATGAATTTTTGAGTAGGCAATGTGTGTCGCAGGACAAATTTCAAAGGCTTTATCTGAAGTATACCTGGGTATCTCCCTGCTAACCTTGCCATTGACCTTCCTAGAGACCCAAATCCACCTCTGTGGAGATGCTCTCTTATGTAATTTATCCTCTGTGGTCTTAACTATAATTATTAAAGAATGTCACTGTTTACAGTCATCCCTGTGACAATAAAGTCATGGCTCTTTCATTTGAAACCTCATATTTCCTCTTTGGCTGCCCTCTTTTCTCCAGTTTATCCTTTAAACAACTACCACAAAGGCTGTGAGTCAGAAAGCTTGTTCTCCAGCCTCGCTTACATAAGTGGGGGTGTGAGTCTGGGCAAGTACTTCACCCTTTTTGTTCTGTAAGATACACGATGGTTAGATTAGCATACTTTATATTTCCTCTTGCACTAGTGGTTTGTGGTTCTTTGAAAGCTTTGTCATCATAAATCACTTTCATTATATCTTTTCCCTCTCCAAACTCAAATTGAGAGTTTATCAGTGTCAAAGGATCTTGCCTCTATAAACAATTTTTTCATTTATTTCTCGTTGGTCTCTCTCATATCCCTTCCCCTTAAGCTGGGCAAGTTGGATTTTAATCCATGGTCATCTGTGGCTTTCCTCACTGCTTATACCATTCCACGTTCCCAGACCAAACTACTTTCTCTTCACCAATATGTGCCAGCCTTTTACATTAAAATCCAAGAGTGACTTAACTTTCCATGAAAAAAAACATTCTAATTCTCTCTCAACACTTAAAAATAAATCAATAAATAAAACTAGGTGGAAACAAGTAACAGGAAAAGCCAACTCATCAATAAATCACTATTATTTTTGCATGCACTTCTGACATTCAAAGCATATTGAAGGAAATGTGTAAACTAAAATGAAGCCTCTACGAGAGCAGAGATTGTCTTGTTTGCTATTTATCCCACATGCATAAAACAGAGCCTAGAACAGAACATCTTCAGTAAATATTTGCTAAGTGAATGAGTAAATATCTTTCATTTCTTTCTTGTTACAAATTTCACATTATTCTTGCTAAATAACCGTATAAGATATATTCTGTTTTGCACATTGCATTTTAACTAAAGAAAATTTTGGAGATATTTCTGTACAAGCTATCAGGGTTATCTTAACCCTTTAGAATGTACATTGCATTCCACTGTTTATTATAATGCATTTTGTATAAAATCCTACTGCAAGCAATGCTAAGGCCGTATATGAGTGAATAAATCTATGAAATGTATTTCTGCAAATGAAGTACACAGGACCAGGTACACACACATTCTCTATTTCAGTCAATGTTGGAATAGTCAGTAGACGTAACGCCAGTTACCACTTTGAGCAGTAGTTTATGTGAGTTCTTATTTCTAAATACCCCACTTTCACCCACTCCATTATCAAACATTTTTTATTTTTGTCAATCTGAGTGATAAAAATTATTTTTTAAATTACATTTTAGGTTTTATTTGTGTATCTTGTTTGAAGCTGCTATATAGCGTGTGTTAAAGAATTATTTTTAGCTCCTTTTACATGGTGTGACTGTCATACCATATGTTCATTTTTCTCCTGAATGTTTCTATGTTTTATTATTGATTTTAGTACCTCTTTATATAGTAAAAACATTAGCCCTTTCCCTGTGATTTCAATTAAAATCATTTTCTGTCAGCTTGCATTTGTATTTTGATTTATTTATATCTTTCCCCAGGGGATTATTTTTTAGCAGTTTATATATCCACATTAATGCATTACTCATTTCTATGCTATTAAAAATAATTTCCTGTGTGTTCTCGTAATCCTCGCATAGGTGTTCTTTTTAATATTTAGATCTCTTTTCCAACAGTTCTTTTTGTGTAAGGTATGTCTGTCACTCACGCTACTTTTCCTTCCCCAGAGAGTCAACTCAATTTTATCAACATCATTTGTCAATACCGATGCAGAAGCTACCTTTATCATGCACTAAATTTTAATAGTCATTTCAGCCTCTTAATTGACTTGTCATTTTTGTTCCATTTATCTGTATGTCTATTCAGGCTTCAAAACCACACTGTACAATTGATGATACTGTATAATATGTCTCAATATGGGAACAGAGCATTTGGTCTATCACATTAATCTCTTTGCCTGGCTATTCTTCCTTAAAAATTTTTTTTTTATTCCAAATGAATTTCAGATTAGTTGTGTAGTTTATTTCAGAAAGGAACTGTTTGTATTTTTATTAAAAGAAGTTACAATTAGAGGTTTGCTTTCAGAGAATTCACATCTTTAAAATGTTGGGTCTTTTCATTCATAAACACGGTAAGCCTTTTTATTTATTCATATGTTTGGGCTTTTTAATTTTATTTTTATTCTTTCCTTTTTGGGTAATATATGAATTGAAAGCTATGGATTTTCCTATGAGGAATGTTAGAGCTACATAGCACAATTTATAATACACACAGTGGTTTTGGTATTATCGTTAATTTATAGATATTGTACAATTTTGGCTGTGAATTCCTTTACTATTCAAAAGATATTTAGAGCATATAGTTGACTCTTGAACAATGTAGGTTTGAATTACTTGGGTCCCCTTACACTGGATTTTCTTCTGCTATCATCTCCCTCCTGCCCCTTCCTGAGCCTGATCAACTTGAAGAAAATGAAGATAAAGACTCTTAAGATGATTCACTCCCTCTTAATGAACAATAACTATATTTTCTGTTTCTTACAACTTTCTTGATAACATGTTTTTTCTTTCCCTTACTTTATTGAGAGAACATAGCATATAATACACATACATATAAAATTGTATGTCAGTTTACTGTTTATTTTATCAGTAGGCTCAACAGTAAAATATTAGTAGTTGAGTTTTAGAGAATTGAAGTGTAAATATGGATTTTTTGACTGTGCAGGGCATTGGGGTCCCTAACTCCTGACATTATTCCAAGGCCAACTAAAGTCTTCCAAAATTCTGTTCAATAAGAAATTTTATTCTGGATTTCTTATATGTTTTCATTTTCTGATAGTATAACCAAAGTCTATTATCTGTGTTGTTATACTTCCTGAGAATTTTTGACCTACTCTTGTAAATGTTCTATATACACCTCAATAGAATTTTTATTTCCTATTTTAGATGTTTAGAGTTCTAGACATTTAATTACATCAACGTTAAACTTTCTAATCTCTCCAGATGACCATCTAGCAATAACAACTCCAAATCTCAGTTGCTTTCCATACAAACACTTATTTTTGTTTATGTGTCATATAACATGTAGGGTGTCTGCAGCTCTTTCCTGGTAGAAGCCTGTGATTCTTCTCTGTGCATCGTTCTTATTCTGAATTGGCAGAGAACTGGCAGAAACGTGCAAAACTCTTAACATTCTAAGGTGACCTTATTCACTTAAATCCCAGTGACCAAAGTCAGGCTCATGGGCAAGCGCGACATCAATAGAAATGGGAGATGTCCCCACGAACCATGGGAATCACATGGTGACAAAGCAGAATGAGTTGATGGGAAGAAACAATAAAGGGCTGAGAATAATACTGTTGACAATATCTAGACCATTCTATTCCTTTTTTAGACTTTTTACTATTTGGAAGGGGAAGGTTAAAATCTCCTGCTACTATATCTATTTATCATTTATTGTATAATCATTCACAGTTTACATTACTAAAAATTGATAAGTTATTTCGAGCATAATATTCTTAATGTTATAGTGGAATTCAACTTTAATCAATGAAATGTCTTTCCTCTGAATTATTTGATGTTTTCACCTAGAGTACAATTTTGTCTGACAATAGGTATGAAGCTTTTGATTTTCTTTTGTCTGAAAATCTTTGAAAACCTTTCTCTTTAATTTTAATCAGTTCTATGATTTTTGTTATGTGTCTCCGATGGCAAAAATTTGAATCATTTTGGGATGCAAAAGAAATATTTTTTCTTCTAATTGGCTTTAGGTATTTTATATTCATTGACATGATGGTAAGGTCATTCATAAATAAGCTACTTGCTAGCTCATCCTACTTTCGTAGCTGGAAATAAAGTTCCCTTAGATTTTCTCATCCAACTGCTGTTTCTCACCTTGGAGAATGGGACTCAGAGTTTCTTTTAATTGTCTGTGTTTCGTCAGTCTTAGTTTGGGGATTTAACATTAAGAACTTCCTATTTTCATTATTTTTTGTCTATTTTTTAAATTTCAGAATATTATGGGAGTACAAATATTTTGGTTACATGAATTGCTTTTGTGCAGTTTGAGTTAAAATTATAAGTGGGTCCATCCTCCAGACAGTGCACATTGTACCATCACAAGTGAATTCACCCCTCTCCTCTTCCCTCCTCCCACCTGCCTGCTTTCTGTTGACTTTTACTACAGTACATAAAGGTGGATATTGATCAATTGGTTGCAAGCTAATAGTCAGTACATGTGGGGCTTGTTTTTCCATTCCTGTAATGCTTCACTTAGAAGAATAGACTCCATTTCCATCCAGGTTGTTACAAAAGATATTTAGTTCAAAATTATTTTGTGGCTGAGTAGTACTCCATGGGATACATGTACCACATTTAATTAATGTGCTCATATATTGAAAGGCACACGGGTTGATTGCACAACTTTGCAACTGTGAATTGTGCTACAATAAACACTCGGGTGCACGTGTCTTTATGATAAAATGATTTTTTTTCCTTTGGATAAACACCCGATAGTGGGATTGCTGGATCAAATGGTAGGTCTACTTTCAGTTCTCTGAGGTATCTCTGAACTACTTTCCACAGAGGCTGGAAAGAGTTTGCATTCCCACCAACACTGTATGAGGGATACTTTCTCTCTGCAACTATACCACTATTTGTTGTTTTGGGACTTTATGACATGGAAAATTTTAGTGTTGACCATGTCTCACAATCTCACAATGTAAACAAGAAAACTAATAAATCTAGTTATTTAGATGAGAATGGAATTAAGTATAACTGTAAAGAAACACAGAGTGTTCTAGACACATGGTAGACTGAAATAGCTTAGGCCATCCCACGCACATCATACACATACAGAGACACATTGAATAAATTATACAATTTTATGAACAAAATTAGTTTAAGATTTAGCATATAATTATATAACTTATGGTTCTTCATTTTTATTAAGGGTAGAAAATATTTGAAAACCTTCCCTAGGAAAGCAATCACACAAAGCCTTTTGCTTACAGCAGAATGTTCAGAAACTTCCTCTACAACAGAATGGTAAATCAGAGATCATCATAAATAAAGAGGTTATTGTTTTCCAGAAGAGGGAGAAATTCTGAGCTAGAAAAATAGAAATCTCTTAACCAGTACTTTTTTTTTAAAACAAATAACCTATAAGATGCACAGGAGTGACTAATGCTACTCACAGAAGACAAACCATGATATAAGGTCATTATCAACTTCTAGTTAACACCCAAAATCAAGAAAAAAAAATATATCCTCACTGAAGCAGGTAACAAATGAATACCAAGGGGACAGAATAAAGGAAAAATATGTTAATAAGTATCTTTAAGTTCAGAAACAGAGAAGTTACTTTAATAAAAGTAAAAAAGAAAATAGAGTCAGTGGACAGACTGGATGACACTTACAGTGTTGCTCAAAGATGTCTGTAATATTTGGAGAACTTTACCAATTAATTAAATCTCTAAAATGGACCACTGAATTTTTACTTTATTTGGTTTATGTAGAGCCAATTCTTTTAAATAAATCTAATCAGACACATTTTCTTTATTAAAGCTATGTAAATATAGGCAAAATCTATTAATGATATACTTTTTTATACCGCTATTTCTAAGAATGCAGCAAATATGATATACTAGAATTCTAAAAATGAATTTAGAATCAAAAATTTGTATTCAAATTCTAGAATCATTATTTCGCAGCTTAAATGAAACTGTAAAATGTGCCACCTGCTCAGTCTGCCTTACATGTTTCAATGCATCATATAAGATATTTGTGCAAATGCGATGTTTGCCACAAACCCATGCCTGTTTGAGAGAATAGGGAGGAAAATTATAGTAACAATGATGCAATAATGGAATTTACATAAGAATTGTCATGGAGTGTGAAGAGAAGCCAGATTATTTTTTCCAAGGACACTGGAAAAATAGCATGTGAACATAATTCAGATTTTCTGCCTCTCAAGAGCTAGAGTTAAATTTGCTCTTGGCATTTAAAAATATACATACTATCCCCAGGATAGAAAGTTGTCAATGTGCAAGTTAGAGCTAGGCAGTTCATATTTTCAAGTTCCAATCAACATATATTCCAATCCAGTGTTCAAGTTAGAGCTAGACAGTGCATATTCTCCAATTCCAATCAACATTTAGGTGTCCTTGAAAATCTGCATTCCATTTTTGAAATAATTTTCTACATTTTATTTTATTAACTTGATCTCAAAGAAATAGTATGCCTATGAAATTAGAATGACACTTACTTTTCCCATCAGTTTTATTCTTAGCAACAATTGTGAATAACATCTTTGGACACAAAAAACCCACTCTTTCATCCATTGAAAGAATATTAAATACTTAACATGGGCCAGCTCTATGAGACAAAGGTAATAAAGTCCTTGCTCTCATGCAATTTACATTATTCTGTGGTTGGGAAAGGTAAAACGTATCAAATGTGTCACATACCACAGAGTTGATCTGCAGTGTTAAGTAAAATAAAAGCAAGGTAAGAGGACAGTGGTGTGACATACTGTCTTAGTTTAGTTTTAATACATATCTTAGGGTAGTTTTGAAAGGCCCTTCTGACAAGGTGATGCCTTGGCAAAAATCTGAATAAAGTGAGAGATTAGGCAAATAAAAGGCTTTTTGGCAGACAGAACTTCTACAAACCAAATGTAACACTCCATTGATGGAAGCATTAAGGAAACAGTTTGTGCAATCCAGTTTTAGAGACAAGATGTGCCTGTGAGACGATATTTCTTATCACAAATGACTGGATAAACTCTGTGATAACATTTTATAAACTATAAGTCTATAGCATCTCTTCAGAATAAAAAGCTCTATTCCATCCTTGGTGTCAAAGAATAAGTTTGAGGAATCGCTTTCAAAAGTCACAACCTGTGTCTTGTTCTCTATCAAAGGGCAGGGCAGGCATCTGTCACTAAGAAGGCACTCAAGGAGCTCTGCTGGATGAATGAGATAATGGAACCAGATCTTTAAGGAGGTATCATGTTCAGTGATGAGAAAATAATAAATTATACCTGGTAGTGGAGCAATATCAAAGTGATGGAGGCCACAGAGTAGGAACTTATGTATATGGGAAGCAGAGAGATAAATTAAGGAAATGACTGTAACATTCAGTGATGGCCATGATTTCTGATCTGTGTCGTTAGAGTGAATTAGAAATATGATGAAGACCAAAATAAATCTACATAGTTTAAATGTTATCTAAAACCTTCAGGGACCCAAGAATGGAGTAACACTTCGATGAGATTATTTTAAATTTAATAGTCCACTCTGGTTTTTTAGTTTTGGAATTAAGATATAGCTCAATCATAGTGTATGCTTTTCAAATCTATGAACTTGATCTATTCTTTGTGTATCCATTTAAATTTATTGTAAAAGCAGTAACAGAAATAAAGACTCAAGCAAGTCACACTCCCTGTGTTATCTTAGACTATTTCTACTAGTTATGACCAAAAAAAAAATCATTTTTTAAATGATGCTTTTTAATTTCTAATGAGGTAGAAATATTACTTATAGTGATGCGTAATTTACATTTTTTCAGCATAGACTTTCTTATTCATCTTTCATTGACTCTATATTATCTTTATGTTTTAACTTATATTGTCTATATGAGCCATTTCAGAATGTATTTCTTTAATTAGCCAAGCATCATTATGTATACTTTCAATAAGAATTAGTAAATGTTAATTGTAGTACATATATTTGAGCATTGATTTAAATTTCATTTAAAATAAAATTATTAAAATAATTCAAATATCTTTGATGACAGCTATTATAATGTTTGAATTGTATGTTCTTAATATATCAGCAAAATAATAAAGATTGAAATGTGCATATGTGTTCAGAGTATGAAAATTTTACCATCTGTCACTCAAAATATATTCAATAAGCCCATTGTGGTTACAATATTTTAAATTGTGTTTTTAAACATCAGGCAAAAATAATATTAAAATGAGACATTTAACTATGCAGAATGGTTCTTTATTTAGAAGTGGAAAGTCTTCGCTGTCCAAATTTTAAATAATAGTTTAGCAGATTTAATTCAAAGAACACAGTGGGTGAGTTTACATTTGTGAAATTCTCTGGTCACTGTTGTATAACTAAGTGGTTGAGTTTTCTAGCTGATTTCAGTTCTGCCTTACAAACACGTACCCTTCTGGGAATTGCAGCATATCTGGTACTTTGGGGAAACTTAAAAAAAATTCCTTTCCAGAAGATAAAGACTGTCACTGGAGTGTCATGCTAGATTGGAGTTACCCTGTCGTTTTAGGCGAAGACAAGACAGGCTAGTCCTGTTATAGATAATCACTGCAGGAGACTACATTCTTTCTCTTCATGATATAAATTATTTTCCATTTTCATATGTAGATTCTGGCAATCATCAGCTCTAAAATGAACGTCTTCAAGAGAGCACTATTTTTAGCTAGGACAATCATCAGAGTCTAAGACACTTTAGAAAATAAATAAGACTTAATGAAATTTTTAAAAGTGTGTGTTTTAATGTAAAAATTTACAAGTGATTTTGACAAGGAAAGAAAGACAGAAATGCTAATTATATTTTGAAATAAAATGGCTTAGACAATAATGATCAAGTAATATACCTCCATCCTTTTGTAATCAATTTAAGAGCACTAAGGAAGTAGGATCTAACAAGGTAATCTCACAAATTAAAACAAACAACAATAAACTAAAGGGCCTAGTGTAATCACTCCTTTGAAATGTAAGATTATGCTTATTTAAGTTTTGTCCATTGTAATACATAAGAAGACAGATTACTTTCTTGGGGAATACAAGAACTCATATCTATTTCAAAAATTTGCAGTTAATTAAATGACAATATGTGGGCCCAAATACTAACTCACTACAAACCAGAAACTCTCAGATATAGTCTCCTTAAAACTACTCGGTATAAATAATCTTTATACATTTTGCACCTAAAACAAAATTTGGACAAAGAAATGGAGTTTACTAAACCTGGAAGACCATCATCCTTTAAATTAATTTGCCCTACAACAGCCTTATTACTTGAATAAAAAAATAGGTTTTGATAATTTGAAATACAAAATGTGCAAGTGCTTTCTCTACCCCTTCAATTGGAGTTTTAAAATGTGGCTAAAATTTTTTATTTGAATAAAATGACTTTGCTAAAAATAATTTCAAGCATTGCAATATAATTGAAATAAGGTATTATTTTCTTTCAATGTATTGAATTATGTCATTATTGTTCTTTGAGTATAAAAAGGAATGATTGAGAAATAATATATAAATGCTTTCCATCATTGAAAAGATGTCAAAATGTCATCAGTACTGAAAAAGGGAATGACAGAAGGTAGAAAAGAAATGGATCAAATCTCAGTTTTGCTGCTTTACATAAAGATTGAAATCCCGAAAGTTTTTGTTGAACATGAATCTGCCTCTTATAGTTTTGAAAGCGTTTGACACTTTCTGTGACTTGAAGTGCATCAACATTTCAGCAATATTACTCCCCAAGGAAATTACACATATGATTCTTCTACATGAAACAATAATAGTTTGCAGATGACCAAAACATATTGTCACATAAACTTAATACTTTCAAAACACAAAATAAATTCTTGACAAAAAGTTGGGAAAATTAATATTCAAAGTCCACTCTTAACATTTCTACAAATGTTAAACATGTTATTTCTTTACTATAGAGCAGAGTTCTCTAAATTTTGTAATTGAAACCCAAGTGATCTAAAAGTCTAGTATATTGTGTCAGATGCTAAAGGTTAATTAAGAGATTATATCGTGTTAGGTACCTTAGGAAACTCAAACCCATATTAGCATATCTAATTTCTACTACTAATTTCTAATGTTAACTAAAAAACAAAAACACAAAAATTTCTTTTTAAGGCTTTACTAAATACCTTTTGAGGAAATTGCAAACCCTCAAAGACATTTATGAGAATATGTTTCAACTTCAAATCTTCATTTTATATAAAAATTCTGTTCATGTCAACTAATCTCCTGGAATATGAACCAAAGAGGAAAAAGTTTAATCTGTGTATTCAGGAGAATACACAGAGAAGCCCAATAATTGCTTAGTGATGTATCTATTCATTTATCAGTTAAAACAAATTTTATGAGCATTTGTACTATGTATCAAAGTGTCCTGCTTTCAAGAAATATGGAAATACATATAGCAAGATAATGATTTTAAAAAGCAGTGGTTTGAAGTAGGAAATATGTGTATGAAAACAAGTTGCAATAATATTGTGTAGCTGTATAGAAGACATACTAATATGATGTAATCAAATCACAGCATTAAGGTACTTCTCAATTGCCAGGAAAATACTCAGCTGCAGTCTTTGGATAATCCTACCAAAATGGAAATACCCAGCATGAGAAAAGTTACTGTAGATGTAACACATCAGTATCAGCAGTACTTTATTTACAGAGCACTTATTATGTGCTAAGTTCTCTTGCAGGCACTATAAACGTTCCCTCATAAGTCTGTGAGTTAACTGCTTCCATCCAACCCTGTTTCCTAATATGGAGACTGCAGTACAGAGAAATTTCTTATTTTGACCTTGTTTACATGGATAGTAAAAGGTAGAGCTGATATTTGAACCCAAGAAATCTGGCACAAGAGTCCATGGGTTTAATACACAATACCAAGTAACTTTGCTCATTCCATTAATTTATAGAAACAGAAAACAAATGGAAAGAACGAGGTAATTCTTTTTAAAAGATCAATGTTTGGCTCCTAATCTTAGAGTTAGTATAGATACCTATTACACAATCTCTCAGAGATAAACTTTTATTCAATCAACATATATTTATTGAGCCCTTGATATGTTCCAATCAGTGATCTACGCTCCCGGGAATATAGAAGCAAAAACAGAGAGACATACATTCTTTCCTTTAGTGAAACGCATCTTATAAGATGCTAGTTTGTATTCCTAACAATAGAATGTGATTGACCATGCTCAAAATGACAAAGTTTTTCAATTACAGGAGAGCCTCCATAGCTGCTCACCTCCCTACACTGACCACCTCCTCAAGTCGACCTAATTTTCACAGACCAGACACGTATCCACAAATTCTTATCAGTACAGTAGGCTTAGTTCCTTACGCTGACCACCTTTGTTATGTTGACCAGTTGGTTACAGTCTACAGAGTATTCGACTTACAGAGATTTTACTGTGTATAAATATTCAAAAATTATAGGAGAGAATTAGAATAGAGAATAGAATTATTCTATTCTGGGAATAGAATACCGTGAACTACTATAAAATCTTCCTTAGTAACAATCTCTTATGTTTACTGATAGTTTCCCACAACCTTGAAACAACTGTTAAATTGCATGAACTCAATTGCTGCTTCAATAATTTCATAGAGATAAAAAGAGCCCTTTAAAGCTTTGAAGCCACAAGTCTCTACAAATACCTGTCCCTTCACTCTTTAAAACCATCTTTTCTTTATCTCACCACCTAATCAAAAGTGTTAGTTGCTATTTCTCCACATTTGTAAATTATCTCCTTATTTCTACTTGGTGTGCGCCATTACCGTCAGACATTAAGAACTCTCTATCCTGAGCAGATCCCGCTGGCATGATCATCCTGGTGGTGTGTTATATACAAAGATTTATGTGCTTATAGAGCTAAGAAAGGGACCCAATTTTGTATTTAAACATTGATATGGTTTATGCACTGGAGTTCATGTACTGGTTCATGAAACTAGAGTTCTTAGAAATCTTTTTTTTATTGTAATAATTATTACTTTTTTATTCTACTTTAAACCCAGAAGAAACCACGCACGTTTGTCTGACCCTGGGCTTTCTCTCAGGCAACAAGGAATGCCAACTGCAGGCTGCCCTCCCACAACAGCATTTATAACCACCCAATCCCAATTCATGCTACTCTCCAGAGCCCTAAGGTGACAATTATTTCTGAATTCTTTAATAATTGGTACTCTGGTATCATGACAAAACCAGAAAAGCTGCATGTGTATTTTTCCTGGCTGCCTGAAGAATCCCTTGTGGCAGAGAATAATATGTCACCCCTAATCTTATTTCCGATTTCTAAAATGCATTTTCATTAACCTTCATTTAATATTGTACCCTTCATTCCGGCATAACAGTTGCTTTGTTTGTGTAGGAATGTTTAGTTACTTTATGGGATGCTAAAGTGATGGAATGCATTATGCTATCAGTATATAAAAACAAAGAAATCTCACCCTACACAATTTAATTGAGGGAAAAATATCCTACCTGACTCTTAAGTGAGCGTTCCCCCAAATTTTCAGATGTGTCACCCTTGGGAAATGAAGAGCCTTGATGCCATTAGTTGCATCAATTATTTCCTGCAACATTTAGGAGAACAGATGAGGAATTCACCCAGATGTTACTTTCTACACATGGTATAATATCTCAGATTGAGTCCTAGGAAGAAAGAAACTTTATGTGAATTATGTGTGTATACACATAGGTAGACATATACGTGCAGCTAGAGGAAACATAAATAAAGCCCAGAAGCAATTATTTAATGGTATGCATATGCAAGCAAGTGTTGTCAGCAATGGTACCTGGTATAGAAAGAAGGCCCTGGCAGGAAGGTATATGCCAAGCAAGCCAATTTAAATTCAGCCAGTCAGCAAACACCAATATCTGTCAGTTTGAAAGGGGATGTTTTGCTTTTCTCGGACAAACAATACTCTTTTTCTGTTATAAATGACATTACATAGCTTGACATAATGAAGTACTTTAAACGAAGAGCTCACTTAGAGGAAGAAACATGTCTTTGAGGAGTTTGAAGAAATTGAAACAAGTTAAAATGGGTAAAACGAGGCCACCTCTCACCCTGCAAAAATTCCTTAGAAAAGCCCATTGATAAAGGTAGCCCAGGAAACACTGTGATGGACAAAGTGAGTAATGTAGTATGTGGCAGCTGCTTTGTAACCCAGTCTGACCTCTTTCAAGGATAATGTAACCAACTGCAGAGAAATTTCATTCTTGATGGTAAACAAATAAAAATTGAGATGGACTAAAACTTGCTCATTTATAGTCCTATAAAGATTATCTCTAAAATTATCACAGATGTTTTAAATAACAAAGGTATCATAGATTCCATCTACTTTAAATTTGTTCTTTATTACTATCAATAATATTAATGGTTAACATTTATTGAGTATTTGATCCAATACTATGGGTCAAAATATCATGTTTAATGTTTTTATGTGAAATTTTCACAATATTGTAACGTGGGCATGTCGCTTCCTTCCAGAGTTAAGAAATTTAACGCTGGTGGAGTGCAGTGGCTCACAGTGTATTAGGAGTATTCTAGGAGACGGAGTCAGGCAGACTCCCAGAGCTCAGGAGTTCAAGACCAACCTGAGCAAGAGGAAGACCCTCATCTACTAAAATTAGAAAAACTAGCCCGGTATTGTGGCAAACACCTGTAGCCCCAGCTACTAAGGAGGCTGAGGCAGGAGGATTGCCAGAGCCTAAGACTTTGAGGTTGCTATGAGCTATGATGATGCCATGGACTCTACCAAGGGTGACAGAATAATAAAATAAATTTTCTCAAAAAATAATTTAAAAAAATGATATTTAATGCTTACACAGGATGTCAATTGCTAATGTCATATAGCCAACAATTTATGTACCCTGGAGGACTATGTCCAGATTTCTCACTTTTAATCATCTTATTGGTGAAGACGGCTTCAAACTGTTGGGACAATTCTGTCATTTGTCATTATCATCACAAAACCGAAATGCAAAGTTGTAGTCATCTATTCTTTAAAAACTTAGTCTTTTGGCTTGATATAAGCTTTCCCTTAAAGTTTCCTTTTATTTAAATAAATCCTTCTCATTACCAAGAACTGAGGCACAGCTCTTCACATTTAGGCCTTCCCCTTCTATGAGCGAGGCACACACGATGCTTCCCAATCAGCAGGCATTTATATACTGACAAATTACAATGGTATTCCAATGGCATCACATATTTTATTCACATTAAAGTCAAATGAGCTCATTGTGATTAATGTAACTACAGTGAATGCCAAAGAAATTAATAGCAATTATCTACTCATTGTAGAGGGTGGCTGATAATTAGTGCTATTATATTAAAAAAAGGTACATTTTAAGCAATTATCATCATGCATTTGTTGGGTCCATTACAAGGCTGATGAGGATGGGTTTATATGACAATCATGCAGTCAGAACACGTTAAGTCCTCAAGAGTCTGTGGTCTCAGGTTTGAGTGAAGAATAATTCCATTAAGTTTTTGCAATTCTGTTTAAATATACATAAAATTTTCTTTCCTGAGCATATTATTTTTAGTAATGTATAATCACCAATAGTATGCATTGTCCTTTTTTTAACTATAAGATGTTTTTTATAGTTACAGGGCAATATTCACACCTTAAGACTTAAAAGCTAAGTAGAAAATCTAAATAGTTAAAAATTATATTGCTGATTATCACCCATGTTCATTCATAGCTCTGTATAATTTCAGACAATGGGTTCTAGTTTAAGGATGTGAGAAAATGTGAGAAAAAATGAAGGCATAGAACATGAGCAGTGGTGCACACATTCTAAAGAAACATTTCATGGCGATGGGTTTGTAATGTTGGAAAAAAGTTCTCTCTTTGCTTTTTCACATGACCAAGATTAAAGCTGATCACAATTAACTAGTCCCATGCTTAATCTCTCGCTTCTCTGCCCCTTTTGACTAAACTGATGGTTCTCATCCAAGAACACATATGGTGGATAAGTCTGCAGTGTATTGCCATGCCCTCAGCAATTAAAAAAAAAAAAAAGATTAGTTATTCCTTCTTTTTAATTAAATAATATTTATTTGTGGCAAAAAAACATGAAATATATCCTAAAAGTAGATTAAAGCATTGTCAACTATATACAAATGGTTGTATAGTAGATCTCTAGAACTTGGCTAAGTAGATTGTAAGTTGGCAAGAGTGCTCTTTGGTGCATAATTCATCAACTTCTCTTAGTGAAATGTTTATGTTAAAAAACCAAGTAGAATGTATGAGGCAGCCCCTAGCATGTGAATGAGATCAGTCCTGTAGGTTTGTTCTTAAGCTGAATTTGTTTGCAAAGTTGGAACAGTTACACTTGCCTAATCCCTGTAGCAGCCTCCATTCCCGAGTGCGAGTTGCATGTCATTCTGATGCGTGTCACCCACGGACGTACGTAATAACCTCGTAGGTAAGTGTGAGTTGTACAAAAGTTGGATGTTTATAACTCGGGAACCGCCTGCAGTTTATAATTGATTCAGTTGTGTGTGATTCATAAATGGCAAGTGAAGTACGAACATCATCTAAATGATGAAGGCCCGAGGTTTGCAGGGTTTAACACTCATCACAAAGTTCATTTCCATGAGTTCCCATCTCAAGGGCAGTGCAGCTGTTGCGTTTTGCTTCCCTCACAAACAGACCTGTGTTTGCTGAGTAACCTGACGCTTCCTGCACCATATTATTGGTGAATGTGACGTGATCCCCACTATCTCCATTTGAAAACGTCTGATGTCTTTTAAGCCCCGACTATTCCTAAGAGAATTCTCCACTCACTGAAATGCTGAATTTGGTCTCATTTAAAATGATGGATTCATTGTCTCTTGAGCAGAAAGAATATAGTTGTATTACACAGTTCCCTGGAAACTTCTTTTGATTAGAAAAAATGAAATAAAATAGCCCACAGGAAAATTAAATTTTATTTATTGATGTATTGTGACAGCTGCTGAGAACACAATCGGAGTTAATGCAGTGAGGTTTATTAGGAGAATGGAGAGTGAGAGATAAAACTTAAAAAGAAAAAAGAAACTAAGACATTTCTGTGACTACCAACGTACAGATCAACTATATTTGAAAGTGTCCAGTTGAAGGAACTGAAGACATCTGATTAGTGCTACATTTTACAGGTTTTAAATTATTCTGTTCCAAAATATACTTAAAGACACTCACACACGGGGAAGTCGCACATGATTCCTCGGAACATATGGGCCCTGGAATCAGGCAACCTAGGTCTGGAACTAACCCTATCTCTTGCTCAGGCACCTCGGTAAGCTATTTAATTACTCTTTGACTCAATTTCATTACCTGTAAAAATGAGAGAAGGTTTGATAGTTGTTTCTAACTCAAAGATGTTTTAGCATGTTGAAATATAAACTTGGGTCAGGTCCAAGCACACGCTACTTAGAAAACGTGATTGTTAATTTTATTACAGGATGGTTACCTAGATGAGGGGGCACAGTAAACTAGAGCTTTACCGTCAGTGAAGACAACTCTGGAGGGCTTTGAATTTGATTGTGGTTGCTTTTCAGACGTGTGTGTCAGACACTTGGTCTCCTTCCTTACCTTGGTATCTTTGTAGATGTGCTGTATGATTCTTTGTCATTGATCTCCAGTATGTGCGACACACACATTTCCTTTGGGCTGTCTGCCACCCCAGTCCTCTGCCAAGTATTTAATAATGTGTTACCAAAAGCTCATATGTATGCAAGATACGCTGGCTAGTTGTCTTCATTAAGTGACTGCTGCTTTTATGTTATTAGACACACACACACTATTTTTTAATTTTTTTTATATTTGATGTCCAGATATAGTCAGACAAACTTTTAAATAGGCTGACAAATATCATATATTTGTCAAGATATTCATGCCTTCTTGGCTAGTAAGTTTATTTTTGTGAAAGTTTGTAAGGTACAATATTTGAAAATTTATTCTGGTGTACATTCAGGGTTTGGAAGTTTATATGAACATTATAGACATCTTTTGTCTTTGAAAAAATGTATTCCATTCAGGATGAAGGTCATATGTGAATATCTGATGGGTGAAGAGCAAAACAAACAAAAAAACCTTTCTGAGTATTTTCTACTCTCATGTAATCGTACTTTGAAGTCATAGTTATTTTAGATGTAGTAATTTTATAGGAAGATAACAGATCATTTGTCAAAATGATTTTTGTTTCTCTTTATGTTATTATTCGTGTTATTTTCCTAAGGATTTAGTCAATTACAATTGGATGAAGAATTTGGAATCTTGTTTTCTATGATTTACCCAGTCTTAACAGAATTTCCAATTCTATCGTGAATACGTGATAGCTACGTATTTCTGTTTAAATGTCATGAACTACAAATTTTAACATTGCTCTTCATTTTCATTTTGATTTGTTGATCGAATATAAATAAAGAACTGCTATTTTAAACCTATGGTGAAAGCATGTCCTTTCAAGATACATGACATATTGGGAATTATCAGAACTATCTTATGTTTCTTTTACATATTTTATATTGCCTAGCTTAGTATGGGTTTAACATGCTAAGATAGTTATCTGAAGTGTGTATTTAAAAAAATATTAAGAATAATTTAAAATTGTTATGGCAAAAATTAAAAAACTATATTAAAACTCCAGCAATTCTATAACAGATTAATCAGGACCAAATGAAACAAGTGTCTTTTGTACATGATCACTAAATAGGAGACAATATTAACACTGACCCCACTAAGCTATTATCAGGATTAAAATTAATTCATTGCAAAAAATGCGCATTATTTTGCAAGCCAAATACTCAGTAATGTCATTTATGATGATGATATGATGATGACATAAGCATAACCAACAAAAGTAACAATTCTGGTAATTAGAAGGTGAGTTACTCTTAAGGTTACGGCTCATTGTTAGCTTTTTAGCAACTTTGCTATGAATTTATAACTCCTTCATCTACGTCCTAAGGGTGATTCCAATAATTTTGCTGGGAGCTGCCAAAAATTACTTATTGTTCTGTTAATCATTGCTAATAAGAACAGAGAATTTTTCTAGTTGTCCCAGGAAAATTATACTAATTAGAAATGTCTGGATCTGTGCATCTCCTTGGAGATTAATTTATTCATCATAATCAGTTAATCACTTTTCTTTACATAATTAGATAGCTTCTGCTGAAAAGAAGGACCCTTTAGTTCTCTTAGGATGAAGAAGACTATTTTAGCTGACACAACTGGACTTTGAAGTCAGCTCAAGGCCTTCTTAGCATAGAGCATCCGTAATTGCACACCGATCAGTGCTGGTACCACTGGAGTCCCAAGTAAGAGAGGGCTCAAATAAATATCTAGAAAATTATCTCTGAAAAGGTACAATGGCCTTATTGATGGGAAGCATTTTTTTACTTTATGAATTATTCAACAACTAACATTGTTAGAGGTAAACTTAAATAAGATCAATCTCTGCTACTTTCTTTATGCAAATTAACAATCTAGATCACTCCATATCAACTCTGAATGAGATATGAATGATACTGTATTTTTCTGGTTCTTCTGTGGAGAAGAATGAAACACAAGTAGTTATACATTTGAAAGGTGCAGAAATGCAATCAGGCAATGTAGATGCAAGGTAGAAGAATAAACAGGAAAAACAAAATTGACTTAGAAAACAATCATTATTTTTTAGTAGAATATCCATTGTGTGTTTGAGAGGGGTTGGTGTCATTTAATCCCATACCTCTTTTTTCAAATACCTGATTAAGAAAACAAATTCTCTCCCAGAATTTCATTAAAAGAACAACTAAAATATGCATTTTTCAGGAAGCTAATTTATTGAAAGGCAAGAAGGAAAAGAATATAAAGATATTGGTTAAAAATTTAGATATATTCAAATATATATATGTGTGTACATATATATTAAACGAAGTAGTTGATAATTGTGGTTAAGGTAAGTATGAAAATGACATGCCACTATAAAATCTTATAAGAGCAGGACATATAAATTTGGCAAAGCAGAGGCACCAATTGTTTTAAAGCATTTTCAACTTCTGTATAGTTTAGAAGGAGAGAATAATCATAGGAGATAAATGAAATGATTGCAAAAATTTTTGAATATTTTCACTTATATATATTTTTTCAACCCCAGTATTTTGTCTTAAATTATCATATCAGATACAATATTAATAAGATGTCATTATTCAAAAATAATATTCTAGGCATTTGAATTTATTATTAACATTCATACATAAATCTGGAAAGTGTAAGGGTTACTACACTCTTTTAAAGTAATTATTCTGTACATTTTAACAAATTAGTAGAGCTAGAGTGTGAATATCTCTTTCTATATATTAATCTAATTGCACATATTTTCCTTTTGTTGGAGGAGATTTAGATTTTTAAATTATTATATTTAAATATAGGTAATTAAATATAATATACCTTATATTATTAATAGAATATTAATTATTAAAATATATTCATTTATTTTCATTTTATAACAATTATGAAATGTATATTACTATTCTCTTTCATAGCTTAATTACAGGTATATACACCACCATATCAGGACTATTTTAAAATTTTAAGACTTGATCGTTAGGTTTGTAGATGATCATTTATCACCTAGGCAGTCTACAGTAAACAAGTATCCCATTTGAAAGTCACAACATGAAACTTAAATTCTGACAATCTTCAAAAAAGACTAAAATGTATATACACTTTGTATAGTGTGTTGATTTGCATAATGTAGAATGCAAACCAGGGTACTTCAAGTAAAGGAGTTGTCAAATTTTGTTAAAAATAGTAGAAATATGAGAACATAATTTTACATAAAGTGTAAAACTTCCAGGAAAATTAAATAGAGGATTTCTGATGTGTAAGTCGGCACATTGACAGAATCTAGACAACTTCATAAGTAGTTTTTAAAACTTAAAAAAAGTTAAGTTTTAACTTTTAAAAAAATATTAAAATATTGAAACTGAAAATATTTACTATTTTAATTAAGATGTTAATTGGTAAATGCCAAGGCTTTAGGATGACAGCAGTGGATCATGTTAACATATACTAAACACTGTCAAAAGTTAACATTGTCTAAATTGGGGAGATAAAATATTTTTTCTTCTGTATATCAGTGTGAATTTCTGCCATTCTTGGTGTCTGTCATCACAGACTTTTGGACAGACTAGAACTACAATACTGATACAGAGTGGGGAGAAACCACTGGCAACTCCACATCTGTGCTTATGCTAACACTCTTGTCCCATGCTTGCTTTATTCATTAAACATTTATTCAGTGCCTACTTTGTGTAAAGTACAGTATTTGGCATCAGTGAAAGGTATGGCACAAGAATAAGCTAACTTACAGCCCTCTACCGAGGGTGATAAAGTGAGACTCTGTCTCTACAATAAAAATAAAAAATAAAAAAAACTAAAAGATTTTTAAAAAAGAATAAGCTAACTTTAGCCAAGTGGGGATTCATAGTCTAATGGCATGAGGACATGCAAGCACATTCTAATCATGCAATATTACATTATTAACTTTGTAAGATTATGGCTGCTATGGCAGCCATAGGATGGGATGTGGTTAATTTGACATGGGGAGGTCTGGGAAACTTGCATAGAAAAGGTACAATTTACCCAGGTTATAAAGGATAGATGAAAGTTTACCAGTTGGGTAAGTTTCTAGGAAGATTTAATTATAATGAAATCTCTCTCTCTCCCTCCCTCTCTCCCTCTCTCTCTCTCTCTCTTTCTCTCTCTCTCCCTCCCTCCCTCCCTCTCTCTCTCTCTCTCTCCCTTCACACACACACACACACATGAACTCAAAGACTAGGGTTAAGGTAAGAAAATGAGAGAGGAATAAATGTGAATTGCAAACAAATTGCACAGATACTTAAATGCAGTGTTTGGGCTTATTATGTGAATGGTATAGTAACCCATTAAATATGTATTTGTTACACAGGGATTGACATGGTCAAAAATGTTTTAGAAAGGTCACTTTGATGGTTTTGGGGATGAGGCAATGACAACAGAAGACTGAGTACAGGGACCTTGTATCCTTTCTATCTCAGTCAATGACATGATTTTCCATGTATTTGCTCAAGCTTATTGGACTTTTGGCTCATCTCTGTCCTGCAGTCTATCATTAAATCTTGTCTTATCTGTGCACTGAAGTCCAAGTTCTCTGTAACTGTACTGAGTAGAAGATGATTATTTCTTACATATATCATATTAACAGGTATCTAATGACCCCCGCATCTTGGTTCTTGGCTTTGCAGTTCCCTGGAATCCATTCTCTCATAAAACTGTAGAGACATTGCTAAAATACAAATATTATCTGAAGAAAATATATTAATATTTTCCTATTTCACTTAGCACAAAATCCAGAATCCTGTCATTTCATCAAGGGCCTTAATCATCTGGTATTTTCATAAATTTTCTTTGTCTCCTTTTGTTTCCTTAAGGTTATCGCTGATGTTTCCTAATACTCCCTAAATTATCAGACCATAATCAAAGTTGTGGTTTACTTATTTGTTTAAACCTCCAGACAAAACAACTGTCTGAGTGAAGAGGCTCTTTACTATAGTCATGGTCACAGCACCTAGCAAAATATATGGAGGACTAGAGTAAATTTTGGTAAATATTTAATACATTAGGGGTATAGGAAAGAGAAACATGATGATCTGAACTTAATTAGAAATACTGAAAATAACAATCAGAAAGAACATTTATGCATATAATGTTCAAAACTTGGGTGAGTAAGAGGATTTCAATGTTTTCAGCGTATTCCATTGAATACATCATGATCCCACTAAATAACATGATTTTCTTTAGAAACAAGATTTTAGAGGAAACTTCAGGTAAATCAAAGCAAGGTGTTAATGAATCTCATAATTTATCAGGAATTGAGAAAAGTTACATAGCTCGTCTACTAAAAGTGAACTCATAACTATATACCCCCTGAAGCTTCCAGCAGCTAAAATGGAACCCAGAAGACGCAGATGGAGCAGAGTCCAAGGAGGAAGACTTCAGTCTAAAGGTGACATCTCAAACTTTGCGCTAACTTCACTGAAGACTCCTCTCCCAAAGACTGTCCAAGGTATGCAAGCCAATAAAGACTCCCCTTTTTGCTTTTACATCAGTGTAAATGTTTTATGTAACTTGCAATGCAGGGTTCTCATGAGTGGTTAGTGCTTTTAATTAATGTTAAACTTGGTTTTCAGACACCTTTAAAGGTGAGTCACTCTTTAAAGATTTTCTCCCCTCTCCTCCTTCGCCTGCCTTTCTCTTCCCTCCTTTCCTCTCTCTTTTCCTCATTCCCTTCCTTTCTTCCTCCTTTCCATTGATTCTTCCATTCATTCATCACTTGCTACTTCATCGTATATATTTTCCACCTAATACTACTATAGCATTGTTCTAAACACCGTGGAGGCTACAGAGATGTCTGAGACATCAATAATGGCCAGCTCATGATCTAGAGAAGGAAGGTAAACATGGGTTGGCTCACTCTACAAATATAAGTGGATCTAGGAACAAAAAAATCTACTGAAGGTAACAGGAATAAAGAGAATAAGGAATAAGGTGGCATTGATATGGACCTTGAGAATCACATATGCTTTCAAAGGACAAAGCTGTGAAGAAGAGAAGCAACATAAAAAATGCCATGCACTAGAAAAGTGAGGTCTTGTCTGAAGAAAAACAAATATTACACTTTGGCTGCCCATTTTGGCTAAAATTTTATGTCAAATTAAAAAGGCTGCATTATATATAGTATATGCAGAAAAAGGCAAAGGGCTTATTTTTCACCCCTCTGGCAGCTGCCCATGAATAACGCTTTAAGTGAAGAAAGAAATTACAGCTTAAAAATCTTTTGCCTTGGAAACAATTTTGCAATGTGGGAAGATTATCATTCCTTATTCCCACCAACAAGAAATTTTGAATGTAAGAACATGAAAATTTGAGCTTTCATAATAATGGTTGTCTGACATCTCTGCCAGGTTTGTCTGTTTTATAAATGCAGAAACCTCTCACTTCAGTTCATCAGAATGACAGGAGGTTACCAGGGCATAATTGTGATGGCCCCTAGGAGAGGTAGGCAGTTTAGAAGTCATTTAAGGTTAACCTCACAAGAGTAACTAGTGTATGACTAACTGTGTATAGAAGAAGTTAATTTGGGCGGTCCCTGTGGCTCAATGAGTAGGATGCCGACTCCATATACCAAAGGTGGTGGGTTCAAACCCGGCCCTGACAAAACTGCAACATAAAATAACCAGGAGTTGCGGTGGACACCTGTAGTCCCAGCTACTAGGAGGCTGAGGGAAGAGAATCGCCAAAGCCCAAGAGCTGGAAATTGCTGTGAGCTATGATGCAATGGCACTCTACTGAGGGCAACAAAGTAAGAGTCTGTCTCGAAGAAGAAGAAGAAGAAGAAGAAGAAGAAGAAGAAGAAGAAGAAGAAGAAGAAGAAGAAGAAGAAGAAGAAGAAGAAGAAGAAGTAGTTAATTTGTATACAGTATTATTGAAATCTCATTTTTACATATGAATCACATGGAAAAGATAACAACTAGTATCTAGGACACCACATCACTACAGAAATGTTAAGCTCTGTGTAAAGATAGTATATGAAAGGGAGATGAGGGGGCCTGTGATTGACAGCCTTCACTGCCTAAAAGTCACAAAAGGATCAACTCTCAGTGTGAAATGGAACCTTAAATGTCATTTGTGACTTATGCTTGAATACACACAAGAACTCTGTTGTCCGACTGAGCTAAAAGTAGCCACAAATTTCAAATTAAATTTGCATTCATTAGGATTAAAACTTTAGCTCCTTAGTCACTCTACTTACGTTTCAAATGCTCGGTAACTACAGGTTGCTAGTGACTCAGGATTAGAAGCATAGACATAGAAAGTTTCCATGATTACAGAAAATTTCACTGGCTGCGTTGCTACTACAATGTATCCTTACAACATGGAATTCACCATTTACTGAGGGGGTTACCTCTGTTTGGGGGGAGATACTTTCTCTTTAATTGGAAAGAAAACCTGTTTTCTTGGTGCCTTTCAGCCTTCAGTTCTAATTTGGTTTCATAGGGATATATCAACTAAAATTATCTTTCTACTGTTAGTACTTCATATGAACAAATTTAAATACCTCCACAGGGAGAACTATGAAATACTAAAGAAAGAAATTGCAGAGGATGTAAACAGATGGGAAAATATACCATGCTCATAGATCAGCAAAATCAACCTTGTTCTATGTTTATACTACCCAAAGTGATTGACAGATTCAGTGCAATTCCCATTAAAATACCAATGCCATATTTTGAATAACTAGAAAAAATACTTCTCTTCTTTATATGAAACCAAAAAGACCTCAAATAGTCAGTGCAACTTTATGTAACATGAACAAAGTGGGAGGCTTTACTTTAACAGACTTCAAGCTCTAACCAAACAGCATGGTACTGGCACAAAAATAGGGACATAGACCTATGGATCAGAACAGAGAACCCAGAGATGAAATCAACCTCATATTCACATCTTATTTTTGAAAAAACAGATAAAACATACACTGGGGAAAAGAATCTCTGCTGCATTGATGGTGCTGGCAAAACTGGATAGTCACATGTAAAAGACTGAAACAGGATCTGCACCATTCTCCATTCACAAAAATTAACTCATGATGGATGATACCTAAACCTTACGCAGGAATTGTAAGGATTCTAGAAGAAAATGTTTCAAAACTCTTATAAATATCAACCTATGCAAAGAATTCATGGAGAAGACCTCAAAAGTAATCACAGCAAGAACTAAAATACATAAATGGGACCTGATGAAATTAAAAAGCTTCTGTACAGCCAGAGATAACCAAAAGAGTCAATAGAGAAACCACACTATAAATATTCACATACTATACATCTGCTAAAGGACTGGTAACCAGAATCTACTAATCAAACATATTAACAAGAAATAACCAAAAAACCCATTAAAACATGGGCAAAAGGTATAAACAGAAACTTTACAAGTAAAGATATACTAATGGCCAACAAACTGATGAAAAAATACTCAATATCTCTAATCATTAGGGCAGTGAAATTCAAAACCACAATGAAGCATCACCCAACTCCAATGAGAATAGTTCATATTACAAAGTCACGTAACAATAGATTCTGATGTGAACGTGGAGAGAAAGGAATTCTTATCCACTGTCAGTGGGACTGCAGACTTAGGCAATCTCATCGGACAGTTGTATGGAGCTACCTCAAACAACTTAAAGTAGACTACCATTTGATTCAGCAATACTATTGGTGCATGTATATTCCAAAGAATAGAAGATCATTTTATAAAAAGGACACCTACACTTGAATGTTTATAGCAGCACACTTCACAATTGTAAAGACATGGAAACAACCCACATATCCACCAATACATGAATGGATTAATAAAATGAGTGTATGCAGAATGGTGTACTAATCAACTATCGGGGGAAAAAATGGCAATCTAGTATCTTTTTGGACAACCTAGAGGGAACTGGGAATCATTTTTCTAAGTGAAACATCCCCAAAATGGGGAAACAAACACGTCCTCAATATCAAATTGGAACTAATCTATCAACACTTAAGTGCACATATGAAAGTAAATAATAAAAATAAAAATAAAACTGAAAGAGGGGAGAGGTGATGGATAAATTCATGCCTATAGGGTACAGGGCACCCTATGTGAGTGAAGGACATACTTATAACTTTGACTCAATCTTACAAAAACAAATTATGTAAGCAAAGCACGTATCCTTTATTATTGCAATTTTTTTAAAAAGTTAAATTAAAATAAAATGAAATCCTTTCACAATGTGCTTAGACATTAAACACTAATGCAAGCTTCTTAGGTACCAAAAGCAAGAGGAACATAAATACTTCCTGGAAATTTCAGAATAGAAAGCTAATATAAATGTAGTGATAATTATCATTATTTTAGCATAATACATTGCAAAGACTTGGGGAATAAATATTTTAGACATGTGACTCTTTATTATAAAATTAGAAGTTATAATTATAAAAATAATAGGCTATAATATTGAACTATTATTATAGTTGTTAAATAAATTTAAAACATTGATGTAAGCACAGATTTTATGTCTAGAATAATGACTAATATAGAATAGACAATAAACACTGAACATGTTGAATTAACATGGTACTAGAGTAATAGGAATGGTGGGATGATTGCCATTTTGTCTGCATTTAGCAGGCCTGACTATCAGTTGATGCCTAGAGTCGATTCATGACTCCTTAAGGATAATGCAGGTTCAAAGTGGTGGCCTCCACATTCTGCAGCCTGTTGTTAGCTGGCCTCACACTGTGGAGCTGGTGCTAATGGTCACTGCCCAGGCTTCCCCTGAACATTGTGAGGGAGTCATTACCTACATCATTGATGAAGATACTGTGGCTAAGAGAACAATTTCTTGGGGCTAGATTGCATAGCAATTCTCACATCATTTAAAGACCATGGACTCTTAAGTATAGCAAAACAGAAAAGAAATCTATCACCGTGTGAATCTAGATGCATGGAATTTTCACAAGAGGCTGTGGTTCCCAAAGTCACCAGATGAAGTTTCTGTAATTGCCAAAAGATTAGGTATTAAATTAAGAAAATCTCATGCCACCTTGAAATGGGAACTCTGATAAGATGTGAATATCATTTTTGATTTCACAATGACCACTTTTAGCTTTTTATTAAATATACATTTTATTTGCTTAAAAGAGAAGGTGGAATTTTATGATTGTTGAAATTATAAAATTATTGTGAGTTGAGTACAAGATTCCATACCCTTAGTTAATTTAGGAGTCTCTTGATACTGGCATTAGGAAGCCTTTTGTCTGGATAAAACTAAGAAAAAGAAAATTCTACATAGTACTTTCTAGTTTAAAGAACAGTGGCTATGATGATTCTAAAGGAAAATGTTGAAAGAAGGTCTTAGTGGTTTTTGTGGTTATAAAGTGAGGTTCCATACTCCCCTCTCCCGTTTTTTGCACATGAAAAAATGTGGAAGCAAATAGGGAAAAAAAAGTAGAGTGTTAGTATATAAGTTTCCTCCATGAGATCAGGGTTTGTTTGTTTTATTTGCTTACTGATATATCTCAAAATCTTAGAAGATTGGGCGGCGCCTGTGGCTCATCGAGTAGGGCGCAGGCCCCATATACCAAAGGTGGCGGGTTCAAACCCGGCCTCGCCGAACTGCAAAACAGAAAAATAGCTGGGCGTTGTGGCTGGTGCCTGTAGTCCTAGCTACTCAGGAGGCTGAGGCAAGAGAATCGCCTGAGCCCAGGAGTTGGAGGTTGCTGTGAGTTGTGTGACGCCACAGCACTCCACCGAGGGCGATAAAATGAGACTCTGTCTCTATAAAAAAAAAAAAAAAAATTTTTAGAAGATTGCCTGACACTTATGTAATCAAGAAATATTAATACTTGTTAAATAAACCAAAAAGACAAGCTGAAAGTCAAAGTCATACTCCAGTTGCAGTTAGATATATATTCAATAAGCCCAAACCCTGACAGAGTTTTAAAAGATAGTGATTTCACCAATCAGACTTGTTTCTTGCTAGCTGTATCTCCCCTATAAACTGCTACAGAGCTATGATGTTTGAGCGTGCTTTGCATAACACTTTAATTTGCCCAAAAATGAATCTTGAAAACTCCTGTTTCTTTCAAAATGAGTCATTTTACTTTTTAATTTATTTTTAGATTTATAAAATTTAAAATAAACTGTTACAGTGCCTTTCACAATAAATAAATAATAGTTAGAGACTATTACGTAGCCCAATTAAAAAGGAAAGTAATGATAAATTTTATACTATTATGGTAAATAAATTTTTATTTAATTATTTGAATCTTGATTCTCATTTATCTAGAATTTGTTTATGGAAAAAAATGGCTAAAGGCATTTACATACAAAATTTATAGCTCAATTATCAACAAACTTTATGTAATATACAACTTAGCTAATTAAGAGAATATTTATAGTCATTAACTTGGTAGTTTTTCTGTAACCATGTAGAACCTAGAGCATTATTTTTTTTTTCTGTTTACTATTTGTACCACCTCTGATGTAATGTAGCATTACTTTTGGAATGCTGAGTGTGGAAATTTGGAGTTTCTAGAGTACATAGAGATTTGAAGTAAATCTACCACAGTTGCCATAATACAACAATGAATTCTCAGATATGTCACCGAGAGCAGAGGAAACAAATGCAAATAAAAACAGGTGGGAATACATCACTTAAAAAGCTTCCTCACATCATAGAAAACAATCAGTGAAATGAAAAATCAGTCTATGAAATGGGAGAAAACATTTGCACATCTGATAAGGGCAAAAAGAAGTTAGTTCCCAAAATACATCAGAAACTCCTGCAACTCATTATAAACCCTAAATAACTCAATTAAAACTGGGCATAGTACTAATGCAAACATTTCTCAAATGAAGACATATGGATAGTCAATAAATACATTAAAAAATACCTAACATTGGTAATTATTAGGGAAATGCAAATCAAAACTACAATGAGATACAACCTATACCTGTTAGATTGTCTACTATGAAAAAGACAAATGATAACAAACATTAAGTTATTAATGTTATTAATAACAAATGTTATTAATCAGGGTTTCCCAGATAGACAGAACCAACAGGATACATTTATATATAAATACATGAGAGGAAATGTATAAGAGTAACTGGCTCACAAAATTATGGATGCTGATAATTCCTTTTACAAGCCTCCTGCAAGCTGGAAAACTCAGGATGCTAATAGTACCAAAGCCCAAGAATCAGAAAGGCAATGGTGTAAATCTCAGTCCATTGGACTGTTGGAATAAGTTCTGAAATTCCAAGACCAAAGAGCCTGGAGTTCTGATGTCCAAGGACAGGAGGATAATAGTGTCCCAGGAGAAAGAGAAAGAGAGAGAGAGAGAGAGAGGAAATTCTTTTCTCCTTTTTATGTTTTCTGCTGGTCTCCACCCAACTGGATAGTGACTGCATACGCGGGGGGAGGTCTTACCAATTCATTCCACTGACTCACGTGCTACTCTCCCCTGGAAACACTCTTAAAGCAAACCCAGAAGTAATGCTTTACCAGTTCTCTAGCTATTCCTTTATACAATCAAGTTGATACCTCATATTAACCAACAGAGGGAGGATGTGGACAAATTGGACCCTTGTGCACCATTTTTTTTCTTTTCGGAATGTAAAATGGTGCAGCCACCATGAACACCAGTATGGTGATTCCTCCAAAATGAAAAATGGAACTACAAAATGATCCAGCAAACTCACTACTGGTTACATACCCAGAGGAATTGAAATCATTCTTGTGAAGAGCCATCTGCACTTCCACATCCATTGCAGCATTACTGACAACAGCTCAGGTATGGAGACAAAACCAGTGTGTATGAATAGATTAATGGATAAGGAAAATCTGATGTACACAGATGATGGAATATTATCAGCCTTACAAAAAGGGAAATCCTGCCATTGCTGACACAACACTGTTGCAAAACCTGGAGGGGGTTATGCAAACTGAAATAAGTCAGCCAGAGGACAAATGCTGCAGGATTCCATTTATATAAAGTATAATAGTCAAACTCATAGAGGCAAATAATCCAATTGTGGTTTCCAGGGAGTAGGGAGTGGGTAAAATGAGGAGTTGTTGTTCAATAGGTATACAATTTTAGTTACGGTAAATGAATAGGTTCTGAAGAGCTGCTGTACAGAATGCGTCTATAGTTAACAATATGGCATTGTGCACTTTAAAATGTGTTAAGAAGGTAGATTTTCATTTTCATATTTATTTTAAGACAGTGTCTCACTCTATTGCCTGGGATAGAGTGCAGCATTGGCATTATAGCTCATTGCAACCTCAAACTCCTACGCTCAAGTTATCTCCTGCCTAAGCCTCCTGAGTAGCTGAGACTACAGGTGCATACCACCATGTCTAGCAATTTATTTATTTATTTTTTTATAAAAGTGGGGTCTTGCTATTGCCCAGGCTAGTCTGGAATTACTAGTCTCAAGCAATTCTCCCATTATGACTTCTCAAAGTATTAGGATTATTGGTGTGAGCCACCACACCCAGCCTAAAAAGCTAGATTTTATGTTAAATGTTCCTACCACACACAAAGAACTACAGTGATCAGGAAAAAAAAAAGGAAATCTAGGAGGTACTGGATATTTTTTACTATGATTATAGTAACAGTATCACAGATGCTTCCTTCTGTCCAAACTCATTGAATTGTACACATTAAATACAATAGAACCTCCATGGTTGACCACCTCTCTGAGTTGACCATCTTCTTAAGTTGACCTAATTTTTATAGACTGGATATGTATCACACGTATACATCAGTACAGGGGGCCTAATTCCTTATCTCGACCACCTCCACATTAATCAGTTCAGCATAGTCCCTTGAATGGTCAACTTACAGAGGTTCTACTATATGTGAAGTCCTTTATATCAAATATACCTCAATAAAATTATGTTAAAAAAAGAAAAGTATGCTATAGCTATGTAGACATGGAAAATACAAAAGATATTTTTAACTATTGTTTCTCAAATTAGGCATATTGCAAATAAAAGCATATAGCAAATGTCATGAATAAATGCCATAAATAAATTTTCATTATACAATACACACTATTCCTATTTTTAAGAAAAATTTGAAGTTTTAACACTGACTTCTTGTATGCTAATGTGTTTCTATAGAATTTTAGATCATAAGTTTTAGAATTTTTAATTTTACCCTTTAAAAAAGTGGTTCTCAACCTTTCTAATGCCGTGGCCCTTTAATACAGTTCCTGTGGGTCATGACCTACAGGTTGAGAACCGCTGCTTTAAAAGATAAGGTCTTTCATAGCTTTTAAATTTGTAAATCTTATCTACGCTTCAGGACAATAAGTTTTCAGATGACAAGTCTTCTAGATAGCATAATGCTAGATATTTACTGCTTTCTGAATTGGTTTGAATTAAGTTTTAGGAAATCCAACTTTAGGCTGAAATATTTTGTTATGCAGGAAAATGTTATATAGAAATTCATATTAAAAGTCTATATTATCCTCATAGTGGTGCTTGTGGCTCAGTGGGTAGGGCGCCAACCCCATATACCGAGGGTGGCGGGTTCAAACCCAGCCCCGGTCAAATTGCAACAAAAAAATAGCTGGGTGTTGTGGCGGGCGCCTGTAGTCCCAGCTACTTGGGAGACTAAGGTAAGAGAATCACCTAAGCCCAGGAGTTGGCGGTTGCTGTGAGCTGTGTGACTCCATGACACTCTACTGAGGGTGATGGAGTGAGACTCTGTCTCAAAAAAAAAAAAAAAGAAAAGAAAGAAAAAAAAGAAAGATATGAATATATATACAGGATGGCCATGTTTAGTTGCAATTTAAAATTGCACATGAACTTTATGGCCACCTGAATTATAAATAAATATATAATATGCATGTTGCAGCTAAGCATATATGTGTTTCACTTCAAAACATTTTGATTCTCAATTTCCTATGACTTAATAAGAAGTTTTATACTTAAATTAATTGTAGGAACATTCAGTTTTAACTGACACTAATTGTTAATCACTCTGAAACTAAAATAAAAAGTAGTTTCCAAAGTTACATCAATGAAACAATGCACTTCAGTGATTGTTGTTCTGCTATGTTAACAGCCCTGACTTTCCAGAACATGAACTGCCTATGAGGACAAAACGGTGGAAAATCCATGCATGATTTGACTAATTGTCTTCTCCACACTGTTTTTTCCTTGTTATTCATGCTTTACTTCTCAGGGCTTTAACTGAGCCAAAGCTCTTTGAGGAATCAAGAATTTTAGAGCGAACCTCCTACAAACATCCCCTGTATTAAAATAACTATTGATACTTCTAGTCTTTTCAGGCTAAAGCCATTGCTGCAGACTCAACTGAGTCTGTATGCTGTGTAATATTTAAAAAGGGGAATGTTGTTGTGAGTAACAGGAAGCTATTGACGGTGAGGGAGGGACAGATTTACATTTGTAATTTAGAGTATGAGCTGGTGATAGAGAGTGTAAGTGGAGAGAAGGAGGAAATGTAGGATTACTTAAAATACATGGAAAATTACGGAGCCAGAATGGGCAGGAGAGGAACACAAGATATTTGATTTATATTATAATGAAATACAGACACTATTTAAGAGTTCATGTACCATAGAAGTACAAAGTAAAGGATATTTCAATCTTTGCTGGTTACTGAGTCTATGAAGGCTTTTCTAATAGACCTACGTTATATCTGATATCACTTTACTGCCTTTCCTTAACCTTCCTGAAGCTGATTCTCTATGTCAATTGGTAAGCTACACCTGGGGTAAGGTGCTGCACCCAAGAAAGAGAAATCATGATGTCATTTGAAAAGAAGAATTTCATACTTTTCTGCTCTACCATTGAAAGAACCTGTTCATATTCTATCTTGGGTCAGGTTTACTAAATTTACTAAGACATTGATCCTCTCAAGACCAATATTGGTTGGGTAAGTAATGAAATACATATAGAACTGGACAGAAGGAGTTGAACTGAAGTGTAGAGACAGTCAGTCCTTACCTCTATGGCTGGCATGGCCCTTTGGAATACTCCATCACTATGAGGCTAGTGTTAGGATGTGTGCTTCCCTCAGGGAAAGATGAGTCTTGGACAGGACATTCTGGCAGAATTCCTGTAGAGAGACTCAGCTGAGACTGACCCAGCTAAGAGGAGTCAGCCATCAGCAACCTGCCTTCCAACTCCTGCATCCAGGTTCCTTGACGTGAAGGATTCAGTGCTATAAGGACAATCTGGAGAAAATGCCACTGCATCTACTGCATCATCGAACAGAGAAATTAACTCAAGAATTGTAAAATTACGGGTTGAGCATCCAACATTGGAAATGCTCAAAAACCCTTTCCTTTTCTGAGCATTGGAATGTTGCTCAAAGAAAATGTTCATTTGAGGATGTTAGATTTCCAGATTCAGCATACACAACATGTATAATGCAAATATTTCAAAATCCAAAAAAAGAATCTCACATCCAAAGCACGTCTGATCCCAAGCATTTGGGAGAAAAGATACTCAACCTGTACTGTCAAACAGACACGCACACACACACAGGCACACGTAATAGAATACAACAGAACAAAATCAACAATGACAAAAAAACAACCCGGAGAGACAGTGAGCTTCATGGGAATTGCTTTCTCCTTTATTTATGTTTATATTGCATTTCTGAAAGAGGAAAATAAAGATAAAGGTCATGATAGCTGCATTAGTATGGATTGATCTGGCTCAGTGAACTGAATCTTCTAAATGAGAATTTCTAAAGTAGTTAAAATAGAAAGAACTTTTTAACAGGGACTTTGATTGATGACCATAACCTATATAAGCTTCGCCTTAGTGATATGGTGAAGATGAAATGCTACAGCTCGTTTGAAATGAGGAATGGTATTTATAAAGGACATTCTCTTCTGTTCATTGGAGAACAGTAGAGACTTAAGAGTCACAGAAACTTCCAGGTCTTTGTACTAGAATGTATTTCTGGTTACTAGGATCAGAGGTAAGAGCAAGAAATGAAAGCAAATCTCAACCAAATCACTTTTTCTTCCTGTGGTTACCAAGTTCAAAATTAAGTAAAATTATTCACCTATTATATATTTTTCATAGGAAGAAAATTTAATTTTCAAACTGATTTTCACACCCACTTTTTCTTTCATTGAAATGTATTAGGTTTTCATTGATCACTGAGTTAGTGCTTTACATATTTTATAAGACATTTCAATCTCTTATAGTTGAGAGAGAAAATAAATATTGAAAACAATCATTGAAATACCAGTGAACAATAATGTGAACATTTTCTAATTTCTCCGAGAATTTTAGGAACATGAGGCAATTGCAATTTAACTGGAAAGGACCAGCAAAGTCACAGCTGAATAATAAACGTCTGTGCAAGGGAATGGCCAATGAAAGAATCCTGCTGCTGGCCATATCCTCGTACTGAGAATGTAACTGGGGATAAGCCACGGGATTCTCTTAGCCTTTGGCACATGAACTTAGTCATGAGAAGACTATAAAATAACAATAGAATAGGCTTCTTCCTAACTCATACGTGGTTAAAAAAAAAAAAAAATTTGTGTCACTAAATGTCATAGACACCATGGAGAATAGCTTCTGGGTCATATAAACCTACCTGATAAAGTAGATTTCATTGTTTTAGAAAACAGAGGTGTCAAAATACATATTACCAGTGCTGACTCACTCACTTAACAAATAAGGATATTGAGGCCAAAAGAGTGAAATTTCTCAAGCAAGGTAACATACATCCTGTCTCTACCCTCTCATACAGACGTCAAGGATATAATCCCAGTAGCTAGTATAAACCTTTGGTGACCCTTCCCCGAACCTCATATGTTTTTATTTCTAAAATATGAAATAATGGTTGTTCATTTATAGATCTATCTCCCCAACTGTCTCTCAGTTATTATATAAACTGGTGGCATATTTTATCTGTTGTGCAAAGGTAACATTCATCTATTGTACCCTTTAATCTACTCAGGGTATATCATTGTCCCATTTTAAAGATAAAGATAATTGAATTACAAAGGTTAATTATCTAGTTCAAGGCGACTTCATTATTTTACAATAGATGCTATTTTCAGGCTCAGATTTACCTGCCTCCAAGTTTATTTATTCATTCTAAATTTCTAGGAAAATTAGGGGTGCCAAATAGGAACTCAATAAAAGTTGGATGATTGAATGAAAAGTGATAGAGTTGGTGCAAGAACAAATATCTCCTAGTAATTTTTAGGTATTTGCTCTTTGTATTTATTTATAACTGTTTTCTCCAATTGTTACTTTATCTATTTAAAATTTCTCCTTTTTAAAAAATTTAGTGCAAGTAACATCTTCAAGACACATTTAATATATTTAAATTAGAAATCAACAAAGTCATGAATGGAACTCTACCCCCTCCAAGCAGGTGGAAAAAGAAGGACATGTTGGTAATTCTCTTCTGGTTTAACAAGAAATGCACAAGATTTTATTGTTTTAGAAAACGAAATGTCATTTACATACTACTAGTGCACCAAATTACATGTATCAGTTACTACCAATTAGAATCACAGGTGTTATGGAGGTGAACGTCTAACTTCTCAGAACATAGCAAAAGTTATCTATAGTTTAGGATTCTCAGACTTGTTAAAATAACTTTGCAACACAACTGTAGAATGCAGAATTTTATGTGTTTTCCAGCTGTAAAGGAAAAGGGAATATTTCTTTTGATCTGGCTGAGATTCTTTTCACTGCAGTTAGGAAGGTTTGTAGTTTTCAAGACAAAGAGCAAATTTCATTAATTAGCTACAAGAGAAAAAATGGCAGCTCTAAGAAACCCAAAAACTCACAGCATGCCGAGGAAATGGCCCAGAACAGGATTATTAAAACACAGAAATTGAGGGGAAAGAACTATATTTTGTATGTACAAAGAATACCCAAAAATAGCTTCGCTCTACAATTTCTATCCCATTCCTGATTATCTGGACTGTACTTAAAGTATTTAATATTTGATTATATACTTCCTCCTACTTTATTTTCTGTGATTCTTAAAAGAAAAATTCAAGACCCATAAGAACTCTCTCACAATGGCCTTTCACAATATACACGTACTATTCCATAGACATGATCTGTCATACTACTTTTTTTTTAATTTCGTTTTCTTTTTCCCTCAGTCATGAAGAAACAATATCATGCTATCTCATTTATAAAGAAAAAGAATGTGTCTTTAACATTAAAGATAGGGTGGTTTGACCAAAAATAGTTGTTTAGTTTTAGGGGGAAAAAAGCGATTTCTATGAAATGAAGCTAACCTTTATGTTATATTTTAAGGGAAGTTTCCACTTGTTCAGTAGGAAAGATTTATCACTGTTGTAAACACTAAAAATTATTGTTTATCTTATGGTCTATTTTAGAGCCTTTTCAAAAATGCTTTAAAATGTGAAATTCATTCTCATGAAGGTTATCTTCTAAAAAGCATTGTTTACACATGAATATATATTAAAAATTAACTGTATAATGAAAGAACAGGCACTGAATAATAAAGGAATAATCAGTAATGAGATGTTTCCCACTATTCTTTTATTATTTCTCTGAGCCGCGATATATAGCTTTTCCAAAGAAGCAGAATAGTACAGCAGAAAGAAACCCCCCTCTACATTAACACATATGTGGTTTCAAATAGCATTTTGAAAATATACCTCCTTAATGACCTTGGGAAAACCACCTAGTTTCTCTAAGACTTTGTCTTTTCAATTGTCAGATGGAGGAAAACATCTCTCTCTTTCTCTCTCTCTCTCTCTCTCTTTCTCCTTTCAACTTATTCAAAGTCATAGACATTTTCCAAGAAGAGCATCTGATCATCCTGGCTACTTTTACCACACTTGAAACTTAGCAAAAAAAAAAAAAAAAAAAAATTCAAGTTTCTATTAAAGTTTGTTAAATCTTATTATTATGCTGGATAACTATATAATACTTTCATGGATTTTATAATATGTAAAAGTACAGAAAGTACTTCTAAGGCTTTGTGGAACACTTTTGGACACAGAACATTTTAGGTCCGCTCAAATGGCACATTCCAATAAAGATCACTAACACTTTTTTTTCTTCCATCATGAAAGAAAATACTGAGCTCAGACTGAGAGATCTATAAGAAAGATTGACACATCAAATTGAATTGCATTCTTTTTTCCTCTTTTCCCCCTTCGTCTTTCTCTTCCTCCTCCTCTTTTCTTCCTTTGTACACTGATAGAATCTAGGTTGGAGGACATGACTTTAGATACAGAGGCCAAGTTCTCCTCTAATAATTTACCCCAGACTTAGAAGCAATTCCCCACTTCAAAGGGCTTTCCACACACAAGGTAACCTGTTCTCGTAGAAGGGAGTGACTGAATTAGGCATGTTTAATTTATTCTTCCCAAATTTATTAATGCAGATCTTTCAATTGTTCTGCAAAAATTGACTAACAAGTGGAAAGTGGACAGAATCTACAACATTTGGGAATGATCAATTTAAAAGTAGGGAATAATAGTTTTCTCTGTGATCATTCCCTTCTTCGGAACTGTAAGGATGAAACAAACCACAAGGTAGGCAGATTTTGTATGACGTGATTGTATTATTGCTAATGCAAAGTTATTTCAAAATGTTCTTAGAAGTAACAGTAAGTTTTTAAGATTTTGAAGTTATTTTTAAAACATTTTAAAGGACATATTAAGGAATATGTTTAAGATTGGTTTTATTTCTTTATAATTTTTATTTTACTCAAGTAGCTTTATAAAAAGTATATCATCAAGCTTCACACGAGCATACTGAAATGTATCTGACAGGATCTTAACTGAAATCTAGACGTTCATAGTATTTCATCAGAAATAATTTCTATTTTATTGTTTTAACTAAAGGAACATAACCCCAAACAATATTAGTACATTTTGTGGTCCAAAAAAACAGTCATTTATAAAGTTGAGGAAATCGAATGTTTTTTTCTGTACACATAGTTTGATTTACTAGAGCTCATCAAAAAAAATTCAGACATATAAATGTGCCATAGCATAAAACAATAAAATTTACTTACAACTAAAATGTTGGTGAGTATAGTTTAAAAATCTTTAAATGATTCCAAATGAAGTTGAGACAACCTTTTTCTTTTTTTTTTCTTTTTTAATAATTTTATTAAATCATAATTGTGTACATTGGTGCAATCATAGGGCAGAATGTGCTTCATATACAATCAGAAACATTTTGATCGTACTGTGAGAGATAGCCCTCATAGCATTTTCTTTGGAATTGCATTTAGTGTCATCTTTTAAATTTATAGAACAAAAGAAGTTTATTCGGCCTATGGCACTGGAAGATGGGAAATCCAAGGACATGGCAGCAGCTTCTGGGAAGGGCTTCTGTGCTGCATCATGGCACGTTGGACAACAAAAGGGCAAGTGTGCGCATCCGAGACTGAACCTGAGGTATGGCCTCCCGGTATAGCAACCACCTTCCAGGTAACTAAGTTGGTCCCAGGAGAAGAACCACTTACTCACTCTAGTGAGAATTAATCTAGTCCAAAAGAGCAGCATTGGTTTTTCTGAATGAGCTAATCACTTCATAAAGATCCCACCTCACAATACACCACACCAGGCATATAACTCCCTGCACATGAATTCTAGGAGACACACAGCAAGGGCCCTGAAGGCCACATCACAGAATTTGAATTTTATTCCAACTGTGATGGGATGTTTTCATTTTACCTATGAAGGAAGAAGTGTTAGTTAACATACAGTCTGTTAATTCAGTGCTCCATTACAGAATTCGTGAATTTGTTTTAACTTAACTGGTAAATAAATGAAAATAGGCTGAGGAACTAGGTAAATCTATGTAAAAAGGTGGGTGTCCCATTGACTTATGTCATATTTTCTACACATTATTTTGGTGAAATATACAACATTATTTTTAGGAGGACATAATCAAGTGCAAAAAGTTGGAAGCATGGGACTGACAAGATGAAGGAAAAGCTTCAAAAAAGTCAGAAAGATCTAGAAAGATGACCAGTAAGACAAAATAAAAATGTACTTACAATGTGTTCTACTCCTTTCTGAAAGTTGTTATTTGAAATCCAACATCTCATATTCTTGACTTTCTGGGATGACGAAATCTGTAAGTTGCATGCAAGTTCTGAAGACTTCATTGAAGAAGGGAATATTAGTTTACCTGTCTGATCAGCTCTATTCATACTGGCCATTAATGCAATCTTAACATTATAATCAGATCACCCCTACTCCTCGATTGGTCTGTCAGATATATGAACGGTTAAGTTTTGGGCAAAGATAACAGAAAGTCAGAAATGTCGCTGTTCATCTTTACTTGCAGTATTCTTAGGAGATTGTGAGAGAGAGAATCTTACTATTATTTTGGTAAGCCCAAAGGCACAGACCACTAGGAGAATTTTGTCCTTGTTGTTTGTTAGTTTAGTTTTGTTTTTTTTTATATTCCTGGGTAAATATTTATTCTGGGCAATAATCTGAGTGGTTGGAAGAGGTGAGAAATTGTGTCTGTCCAAACTGTATAAATTACAGACTGAATGGAATCTGTGGGTAGAAAAAAATAGATCTGCAGTGATCCAAAAGTTCTAGATGGCACAGACACTCAAAATACATTTTTCTATATTACTCAAATTCTTGTTCTCTTAGGAACTCATCTTCTATCTGGGATAAAATCTTCTTCAAATTCCTCATTCTTTGTACCAAATTAAAATGAGGTAATTATTGTGGGTCCATCTACAATTACTATTCAATTTTTTCTGCAAGTGACTTTTCTGAATGTGATTTGATGAATAAGGGCAATGACAGCTTTTAACGAAAATTTATATTTGATAAAATTCTTACCATGTCCTTGGCTTTCCTCACCTTTGAAATCTAAACTATGAAAAATATTCTATAATTTTTTAGCTTATTTTTCTTTTCACCCAAGATCCAAATAGTTCTTTTTTCTCGAGACAGTAATTTACACACGTTGTCAAGCCTGACATCTCTGTCCCTACCTACATGTTAGATCTTCCCATCAACTCTCCTTCCAATACACACATCAACTCAAGCAAGAACCAGAGGACTTTGTACATGTGTGATTTTAACAAGTCACTCTGAGCTTCAGCTTGTAGTTTGTAAAATATGAACACATACCTACATGTTTTCCAGTATCTTATCTAGATTATAAAGCCATGACTGAAAACATCCAGGGGATAAACTCGAGAGATCTAATTATTTGTGGTAGAAAATCTGGAACCTAGGTACTGAGAACTAGTAGTAAACAAAATATTGGCTCGGTGCCTGTGGCTCAACGGGCTAAAGCACCAGCCATGTATACCTGAGCTGGCGGGTTCGAATCCAGCCCGGGGCCGCCAAAACAATGACGGCTGCAACCAAGAAATGGCCGGGCATTGTGGTGGGCACCTGTAGTCTCAGCTACTTGGGAGGCAGAGGCAGGAGACTCGCTTGAGCCTTTGTTACAAAGATTGAGAAAAATATGTTTTTTTATCAGCAATTTTATATGCGACTGTTTGTAGTAACAAAAGGTTATAGACATAACAAGATTTACTTTGTTTTATTTAACTTAATACTGAAACAATGCTTCCTGGGATAAATTAGTTCCCTGGAAATGAAAGGAAAAGAGAACAGGTGACGACAGATATTTCCCAAGTAAATTAGTTACTAAAAATGTCAGTGTCGGAGGACAATGGTTTAGAGTTTGAAGCCCTGTGTCCTGTAAAAATAAATGATGCTGGATTGGTGGGAAATCAAATAGCTTGTAGTCCATCTTGGAGTGATCCTCAAACAGAAAACGTATTTAATCCTAAACAAGATGAATTTATCCAAAATCATGTCAGCTGTGAACCTTCTGAGTTCTTAGCAGTGATCACATTCAGTGCAAAATATTCTCATCTTTCTTGCCTGTTTTCCTTTATGTCTAAATTCCTACGTGCCAGAATCACAATTTCAAAGATAACTTGTCAAAATCTCTTTTATGGGTTTTCTATAAGATTATCTTTTTTTCCCAGAAAAACTCACACCAGGATTCCAGTGTGGGCACCGAGGCCGCCTGCATCCACGCTCAGCCTATTACACGGTTGGTCTTTGCTGCTTCAAATACCATCTTGTTCTGAAGCGCACTCTCCATAATCATAATCATTCCTCTCTGCTTCATTTTGTTTACATGTCTGGGAACATGCCTTAAAAATATAGGTGTTAACCTTCGCTATTTTACATGCAATAAGCATTGAAAAAAAAAAAGTAAACAAGGAAATAAGTGGTCAATCTGGGAATACCAACGACCTGAGCAAAGAACACTATTCTTCAGTCCTTTCCCCAGAAGTATTTTGAGATCGCACTCCTTTTCCATTGGAACAAAAGTACTTCCAATTCTTTATGTGGTTAGAGATTTAAACACTGCCAAAGGTCCATCTCTCATTTCACACTTCAGAAACGATGCAAAAGACCATTGTATCCCTTAGGGCTTGAAATAATGGGTAGTCATCACAGGTGCTCTGCTTGGAAAAGACTGCAGTGTACCAACTGCGCCTTTCAACCATATCCATCCAGACACCACACCATCAGCACCACTGAAAGTTTTATTTCTTTAACAGAAAAGAGGGGCGATGAGAGAAAAACACTTGTAAACATGTAAACTGCCCAGTAAATATTAATTAACCGTTGGAGGTTGTGGTCAAACTCTTGCATCTGCCAAGGGCTTGAATGCGTTGTGTGAGATTACTTATCTCCAAACACGGACTGATTTTATAAATTTCTCTTTCATAGCACAGAGCATGTAAAATTTTAAATCAACTCTTCAGAGGGAAGTCACACTATAAATCCAGCATATCAATAAATTAATGACTGTTGGAGCCAGTTGGGGCTTCAGGTAATTTCTTTTTATCTCCTTCTGTTTTTATTCTCAGGCCTATATATGTTGTGTTAATTTTCTCCTTTCACAAACTTTATAAGTGTTAATGCTTTTTTTTTTTTTTAAATTTTGTGACAGAATCTCACTCTGTTGCCAGGCTAGAGTGCCATGGTGTAATCTTTGCTCACCGCAACCTCATACTCCTGGGTTCAAGCAGTTCTCCTGCCTCGGCAGCAGGCGTTCCTGACTATGGGAGCCCATACAAGGCCCAGTTGATATTTCTATTTTTAGTAGATGCAGCATCTCACTCTTGCTCAGGCTGGTCTTGAACTCCTGAGCTCAAAGGAGCCTCTTGTCTTGGCTTCCTGGAGTGCTATGATTATAGGTATGAGCCACTGCAGCTGGCCAGTGGTAATGAATTCTGACAAGGTATTTTTTTCCAATGGAAAAGGATACAGTTTTCTTATAGGTGGGATTCTCAGTTTTCTTAGGAAGCTTATAATAGATTAACAACTGATACGTATATTGGGTGAACTATTTTTAACACGTTTCTGTAACATGGAAACTGAGCGGGTGTGTAAGAAGTACAATGTGTTCAGACTTGGAAACAATTTCCCAGTTAAGTGACCTTCAGCTGGTTGTTTCCATTTTCTAAACTTCAATGTTCTTAGCTATAAAATTGTGATGACAAATGCTAAGTTCTGTAGGGAAGTTATGAGAATGTAGCATCATTTCCTGTTACACAGTAGGGCTTTTCAGGGGTGTTTTATTTTAATCTAACCTAAAGCAAACAGTTTAATGTACATTAATCATTTTTATTTTTACAAGAATCTGAAGATGCTTTCAGTTCAGTCGTTTTCTGTTACGCAAGTCCCACCAGGAAGCCAGCAGTAAATTCTATGCAGGCACAATATAATTAATATCTTCTAAAATTAATTTTCACTGAGCTTTGTCAATGAACACAATTCGTATTGTGAGAAAACTACTGATAGGGCGAGCTCACTCGTTAGATGAAAGTGCCTAGTTAGATCCCTTCCCAGCATAACTGCCGAGTCTAGACTCACTTCCATTGCTGCTGTGTCTGGAATACACACTCGGATACAGCAGTCAACAAACACTTACAGGCTTTCAACTAAGTCAATGTGAAGGCATGACATAGAAGGCACATCACGCAACATGCTATCGGCAGTGTACACTCTGGGAAATGTAAATGAGGATTTGGGGGAAGAAGGTGGCCCTGTTTTCAAATGTCCTTTTATACACTTTGGTTGTTAAGCATATTCCTTCCTCATTCATCTTCTAAATGCCTGAAAGAAGGAAAAACATCATCTGCCTTGAGAGATTTCTAACTGAAATGAAAAGATATGATGCATGCACGCAGGGCTCTTTGGATCAGCGCTCTGCTCTCTCCTCTTGAAGGTCTTAATAATCTTTAAGCAAGAAACTCTGCATTTCAGGCTCGGCGCCTGTGGCTCAGCAGGCTAAGGCACCAGCCACGTACACCTGAGCTGGCAGGTTCGAATCCAGCCTGGGCCCGCCGAACAACAATGACAGCTGCAACCAAAAAATGGCCGGGCATTGTGGCGGGTGCCTGTAGTCCCAGCTACTTGGGAGACGGAGACAAGAGACTCGCTTGAGCCCAGGAATTGGAGGTTGCTGTGAGCTGTGATGCTTCAGCACTCTATCCAGGGTGACAGCTTGAGGCTCTGTCTCAAAAAAAAAAAGAAAAAAAAAAAGAAACTCTGCATTTCTGTTTTGCATTGAGCTCATGAGGTGTGTGGATGAATCTTCATGCACGTAAATATAGCATTACAAGGTAGTGTGTGGTAAGAACCAGGTGGCACAGTGTTAAAAACTCCTGATAGAGATGAAGAGGTGAAGGGAATACTACCCTAAAATACAGCACCTTAGAAATGGAAGGAACAGCAGAAGCAGGAAGGCCACTCTCCCCTCTGTCCACTCTCTTTGTCCCTAAAGCAGGCCACAAAACCTAGGAAGGTCACTCTCCGACCTTTCTGCTACCTTCTTCCCTGACCCCCTTCGTGGGACTGGTGTCACGTCCTGTACCTGGAGGGAGGGAATGTCACACAGAGACAAGAAGAAACTGAGCCAACAGGCCTTGGTAAGTTTGTCCCACTTTATTATCATTAAATTATACTCTCTTGTCTTCCGATAAGATTTCTGGATGACTTTTCACTTGTTCCTTTGGTCTCTACTTTTGAGGCCTCCTGTGTCACATAAAATTTAAAAACATAAATGTGTATATTCTTCTCTTATTAATCTGTCTTTTGTTAGGAGTTTCAGCCACGGACCTTGAAATGACTGAAGAAAAGATTTTTTTTTCTTCCTACAGAGTGAAATCAATGAGAAAAACCAGACCACTGTGTCTAAACACACAACTTAAAGGAGGACAAAATGCATCGTCAGTGAAAGGAACAGTTAGGCAAAGCACTTTGTTACTGCTGCCGTAACTAAGGTGCAGTCTCTGTAACTGGTCCAGTCTCTAAGGTGTCTTTAGTCATATTGAAAGAGGGAAGATCCCTCCACCACAGGAGGATTCGAATTCTATGGTCCTACTGTTTTTCCAGTTTGATCTGTTTGCTCACATAGAATAAGGGTTTCTAAGAACAAACTAGTACCTCTTAGTACTCGGAAGAGTATAGACATTTGCTAACTTGGCAAAGGTTAATTCCTTTCTCCTTTAAATGTAAATCTTCTACCCTACTCACACCTTCCTCTTCTTGCCCCCCAATCCTGTGGGGATTGATTGTGTCTGTAATTCATGAAATGGGAAGAATTTGTCAATCCACTGACAAGACCCTTCAGATGGGTCACTTCAGGACACGTGTGAACTTGCTTGGTACAAATTGTCGAAACCTTCATGATGCAACCGAATGCAAGAGTTCATGGATCAAAGCCACCAAATTAAGGTGCACCAAATTATCTAACCTTTTGCAAAACGATAGAGAGAAACAGACTCTTTAATAAAAGTGAAGAGGCAGTTCAGCACCAACGGCCTGCTGGTTGAGGCCCTTCTTGCAAATTATACATGTATTGACACAGGTTGTGGACACGATGCGTTGTGCCTAGCGATTCTTAAGAGAGAGACTGAAACCTGCTCCAAGTGACTTAGGAAGCCAAGCTATTGCATCTGACTGTCTCGGCAAACGGATCTGAAGAGCTGCCAAGGTGGCAAATGGAGCCGAAAGGAGCAAGAAAAGTGGAACAGAAAAAGTGCTGGGCACAGCACAGAATGATTGATGGGACGTCTCTTTTGCTGGGTGCCATCTGTTGAAGCCTACAATGGAGACAAGTGCATAGAATCTAAGTATTAAATAGCCTGTTACTTTTATGAACTCAATCCATGTAATAGAAATTAAAAAGTACAAGCCGACTTGCCCTCCCAGATTCTAGTCCCTTCTTCTGTCAAAAATATTTTTGGTAAGTGAAAAGAGGCCTTATGCCATATGTGCTTTAATATGATAATTTTTAAGACTTATATTTTCTTTCTCTTCCCCAGTCAAGGAAAAGGGAAAATTCCATTGCGTACATTCTATTTTTGAAAATCACTTGAGAAAAGATTTTCAGAACAAATCACTTCCCATTTTGCAGTTCATTATTTAATTCACCAACATTCTCTCATGTTCAAAAACGTAAATTAAATTTAGAGTGGAAACCGAATAGTGAAAGCATCCTAATGGCACTGTGCGTTTTACACAGAGGGTTTGTGAAAACCTGCTATTCCTGTCATGATGGGTGCTTAATTTCAGTAAGGTTTCTTAACAACTCATATGTTTTTAAAACCTCCCTTAATTTTCCAACCCTTACAAGCCATCTTCTCTCTCTGCTTTCCTTCCTTGCATAGAGAAAATAAAAAGAATTTACACCTGAATCCATTGATAACGTTAACATTAGAATATTTTTCCAAAGAAATACCATGAATTTTTTTTTTTATAAAATAAGTACACTGGAGGAGTCCTATATATTGATGGTGGGTTGAAGCCCATATCTCACATGAAAATACACATTATTATTGATGAAGGCAAAGATGTGCCTACATTTCCATAAGGAATTTGCATAAATTTAAAATAGCCTATGAATTTTTTTTTTTTTTGCAAGTCAAATTCCTACAATGAATTTAAAGTAAGGTAGATTAGGTCTGTGCTTGCTACAAAATGAAAAATTACATAGATATAATAGCATGGATTAGAAAAGAAATAGAGAGATGACGTATTCTATCCTTTCGCCCATATCTTTAGGATATTAAATATTGTAGATCAAAATCAGCATTAAGGCAGCAGTTTTAATAGTGGAAAATATGTATAATAAAAAGGAGATGGATACCATCAAAAGAAAGTTAAACTTTAGTAAATCCAATGCAACAGTTTATAGCGATTACAGGTTCTTGTTAAAAAGCAAAACTTCATTAGTTAGGTAATTGTTCCTAGAGAAAAAAGAAAGTCTTAGTATCGCTAATGAATTTATAAAAAGTTTTTCTCTGAGGCTTAAAATAACCAGCCAATGTCTTCTATAATTCAGTTTTTAGAACAAAATCTAGGTCCAATTTTGTTTCCTGCTCCCAGTGTCTCAGGAATAAAATGGAGGCCCTTTAAAATCAATCCTAAAGGACTTATAATATAGGGAAAAATAATTAAACCATCAAAAATACTAACCTGATGAAAACATATAAGCCTGAGTGTGTACCACCCATCTGAAAAGCTGAAATTCATTTTTCTACAAGCACACTAATAAATTAAAGTCAGAGAGATTGTTTTATTAAGACAGAGTCTTGCTATGTTGTCCAAACTGATCTCAAACTCCTGGGATCAAGTAATCTTCTGACCTCTGCCTCTCAACTAGCAGGAATTATAGGCACATGCTAGAAAGACTTTGTAAGGAAATGATACATTTGAAGAGAAATCAAGTTCAGAACTGGTTCATTCCCCTTCCAGTATCAATGAGAGCCTTACAGAAACATATTCTTGCTCTGATTTATTCCTGCATATTGGGCTCTGCTGAAATTAAGTTTTATCAAGGCAGTTAATAATACTTTAATACATTAATCTAGACCTATTCATTAACTCATTAAATATTTAATATTTTGGGAGATTCTATTAGATGCTCTGTGAGGCGATGGGTCATGATCTGAGCTTGAAGATATAAAAGATTAAGTCCTCTATACTACAGGAAAGACTGTTAAATAGTAAAGAAAGAAACATTAAAAAATAAGATTCCACTTAAAACACATAAAAAGCAATTACCTAATCCTTACCCAATCAACTACATTACTACTATTTTAAATAAACATGTACACAGGGGTGTAAATAAAGAATTGCTATGAATTCTAGTGGAGTGACAGAATCATGTAGAAAACATAAAATGTGATATAAATCAGAGTGAGGTACACGTTAGGAAGAGAGAGCAGTCTCTCAAAGTCGGAAAAGTAGGAAGGCTTCTGCTCTGCCTTATTTTGTACTTTTGTGTGTAGACACACGCACAGCTGTTGTTCATCACACCTGCCTCCACAACTTACTTCAATAGTGTAAACAGGGCACATCAGGCTGCCGAGTCCCGTGGCACTTCCACGTTCCTGTGGGAAGAGCTACATTGTCACACTGCTATTTGTCAAGGTGACATTATAAAATCAGGAGGTCACCTGGCCTATGAGACTACACATAATGAGAAGGGTCACACAAGAACCACTGATGAGAAGACACACAGAAAGAAGTTCTAATAATTAAATTATAGGAATGGAAAAGCATAGGAATAAAATTAGGCCTAAGCTACTCCCCAAACTCTTGGCTGAGGGTGTAACACCCGGAGTACCCGTTTGTGCCAGAAGAAAGGGTGTGACCAAACAAAGGGTATTGTGGTGTCACGTAAAGAGGACACAGGAACTGATTTAAGGACATTTGTTCTGCCAAAAATGAGACAACTAGAATATGTAAATAAATGGGGATAATTATATATCCTAAGCCATTGCATTTGAATTTCTTTTATAAATTGTTCTTATTGTTTTATTTAAAGATGGGGATGAATATTTCACTTTGCTTCCCAGGTTAGTCTTGAACTCTTGGCCTCAAGTTTTTCTCCTGCCTTAGCCTCTTGTGAATTTTGGATGTACATGGGGTGAGTTAATAAACACAAATAGGGTCCAAGAATTAGAGAGTAGTATGATATCAATGTCAACTTTCTAATTTTCATGATTCTATTGTGGTCATATACTGAAATCATGAAATACTTTGAGAAACACATTGCACATTGCAAATTTGAGAAAACACATTGCAGTATTTGGAAATAATGGAGCATTATACTCTCAAAAGGTAAGAAAAATAATAATCTGTGTCAATACAAATAGAAATAGAGTGGTAAGGCTATTACGGTTAAATGTGAACAATTTGACAGCTCAGTTAAAGATGTAAAAGGAGTTTTGTACTATATTTGTAACTTTTTCTGTAAGTTTGAAAATATTTCAAAATTGAAATATTTCAAAATTAAAGTTTAAACAATTAAATAAAAAAGTTTCAAATTTAAAGTTTAAACAATTAAATAAAAAAAAAAAACACACAGTAAGTCTACTGCACATACTGAAACTCTCTAACTTCTGAGTTAGCCTTGATTGGTTTGAAAAACAGGTTGCAAGTCAGAACCAGCTACTTGTTTTCCTGCAGTCTGTTTCAGTGAGGTATTTACAAGTGACAGATTGGAAAGGTTGTTGAAAGCATTGTTCTAGGGACCAAGCAAAATATTCACGTCCAGCTTTAACAGAAAACAAAACAAATTTTTATTTTACATTGAAGTATGCTGATGACTTTGAATAAGAACAACATATGATGTTAGCAAAACATTGTGAAAAAGAGCAGTGATATTTCCTCACTCCTGCTAATATTTTGCATGAATAAAACCAAAGGGCAAAACCCATGAAAGTGTTACATTGGGGTAGCATTCAGCATTTAAGGAAGCTTTGAATGATGATTCAAAATCAATAAACTCCAAGTTCAGTGGTGAAAAAGAACCTAATTTGGAGTATGAGATATTAAAATTTTTTTGAAGAAATTATAATTATTATTTTTTAAGAGTCTCACTTTGTCACCCTCAGTAGAGTGCTGTGGCATCATAGCTCATAGCAACCCCAAACTCCTGGGCTCAAGCGATTCTCTTGCCTCAGGCTCCTGAGTAGCCCAGACTACAGGCACCCACCACAAGGCCTGGCTATTTTTAAAGGTGGGGTCTCACTCTAGCTCAGGCTAGTCTGGAACTTGTGAACTCAGGCAATCCACCCACCTTGGCCTCCCAGATTGCTGAGATTACAGCCACTGTGCCCAGGCTCTGAAGAAAGTATTTTTCAAAGGGCTACCTTTGGTCTTTGAAAGACCACTGATTCCTACCCCAAGAACCATCTCCCTCTATGACACGATAGCAATTATTCTCAGAGTACTTCTGAGTTGTCAAGGAACATTAATATTTATTTCAGACAGATGGATATTGGTAATAGTTAAGAAAACTTCCACAAAATAGTTTAAATTTAACCTTCCCAGACATATCACTGTAAAATTTATTATAAATAATTTAAAAACAATAAAACAGAACTCGATGAAGGACTGATTATTAATTTTATACATTTTTGATGTATCATGAGTCATGGTCCATTTCACTTGAAAAAGGTAAATTATAAGCAGTAAATGTTGTGAGGTAAAATATATGTGATAAAAAGTTAGTAACAGATCTATTTCTACAACAGGATTATGAAATAATTGTGTCTTCTTCCTATTTTTCCTATTTTCAACAATGTCAATGTTTCACTCTTTAGTGATTGTATAATATTATAGTTTATACAGACATACATCATATATATAATCGTCTAGTGAGAAATTACCTTTGCTATCCAAGAATATCTTCTAAGTAAGATTCTTATTCTTCAAAAATACTAGAAGTTTGGGATTTTACTAAGTAGAATAATATTGATTATTGAAACAGAGCACACACTAATACTGCATTCTATTTATTCCACATAATTAAAGCGGAGAAGAGAATCAATAATTTATTTAGCCAGAATTTCCAATAGAGACAAACTATATGAAAGATATATGCTAATGTTATCAGAAGTTATTCTACTCTTGAAATGACAGATTTCAAGCATGTCTTTCCAAAGTCCCCACTGGAAATAAATATTGAATATCAATGAAAGCCTTTTTTACTATTGTTCAAATAGAACTTATAGGCAGAAAATATAAATCATTTTATTTATATGCGTAAAAGTGATTTCGTACATGAAGTCATAGGCTTACAAAAATTTCTTATGAGTTGCAAAAGTAGTCCCAGTCCTGGGCCTTCAGATCCCAGATGCACTGAAATGGCCCATCAGGTATACCATTTCTGCAATGATGAGAAAGAAGAATCAAGAGAATGTAGTAGAACTCCAAGAAAGGAATTAGGGAGCTCCTCCTACCTTCCTGGCAACTGCCTCCTAACTCTTGCAAATTAATACCTGGATCCTGGAATGCTGCTGCGGAGATTCAGCACCCATGGCCAGTGCAACCACCACCATGCATGACAACAACTGCCCTAGTCAACGTTTGTGTAACTCCTCCCCATCCTCAAAAGAAAAAGTTCATGTTGAAATCCCAATTCCTAATACCACACTGTTAGCAGTTGGGGCATAATTAGGTCATGAGAGAGAAGTCCTCATGCTTGGTCTCAGTGCATTTATAGAAGACCCTCAGAGAGATGATGGCCAACAAGGCATGCTGAAGACCAGAACCTCAGCTTGATCTTCAACTTAAGCAGCCAGAACTGTGAAAAAAGAGAAGAGAAGTTGGCTGTTTACAAGCTATCTAGTCTAAGAGACTTTGTCTTGGCAGCCCAGATTGACTAGGATGGGGAGAAACCTGGCTGACTTTATCTTCCAAACCAAGTGAAAGTGCATCTATATAAAAGGAATTCCCTTGTACCTTTTTTTTTTTAAGACAGAGTTTCACTATGTCACCCTCAGTAGAGTACCGTGGCATCACAGCTCACAGCAACCTCAAACTCTTGGGCTTAAGCGATTGTCTTGCCTCAGCCTTCCAAGTAGCTGGGATTACAGGCCAACACCCAGCTATTTTTTGGTAGCAGTTGTCATTGTCGTTTGGCAGGCCTGGGCTGGGTTTGAACCTGCTGGCTCTGGTATATGTGCTGGCGCCCTAGCCACTGAGCTACAGGCACCGAGCCAATTCTTTTCTATCTTAAGACCCATGTACAAGGAGCTGTGGGAAATGTAGCTTTCGTTGTTCAACATGTGCTACAAGGAAGGCATATCAGAGAGACGGGTCATTGAATTCTGTTCAGTGTGACTGAACTTAGTCGACTGTTCTATTCCAACATTCAGAAACATATCTCAAAATCCTTCATATAAACCTAAGTGGGTCACTTTGTAAACTAGTTATGATCTGGCAACCTGTCTTCACCCACCAGTCAGCACTTTTTCAGCTACTGATCTTCTATTTGAAATCTTCCTTCTACCTCAAATGACTTACTCTCATTCTGTTCCTTATCTTCTTACCCAGATCCTTTAGAATTTGAAAATATTTCTCCACAAAAGACAGTTTCTGCCTATGTTTATTTCTGAATCTTTCTCTTCTTTAGGATGTGGCTCAAATTATAATGCCAGGATACTATTCTAAAAATTTGATGAATTGCTCATTTTCTTCATCCCTAATTTAATCTTAGTTTACTTTCCAAGTCTGACACTCTTTTATTCCCTATTAGGTTTCAAGGGCCTTAAAGTACCTACTACGCATAAAATTTATGTCAGTTTTCTCTGTTTCAACTAGCATAATGTTTTATGCATGTTGGATAATAAATACTGGATCAAATGATTTGGTTATAAACACTATATTTTGAGAAATTCTAAAGAAAATTATATTTTATTCCAGGTTCATCAGTCAAATAAATTGAGGTCAAAGTTAAATTTTCAAGTAAATGAATAGTTATACATGAGGATAAGGTGATATGTATTTTTATGTCAATATAACAATATTTTCAATAAGGGAGCTAGGATAGACGTAAAAGGGCTTGATATGCATAGCTATACATGATGTGTGTGGACAGAGAAAATATCTGGTTAGAAGACATAATGACTCTTAGACTTAAGGCCCGTCATTAAGCAAAATATAAAGTGGTTGAATATTAAAAGTTTGAGAAATGTTCTCAAAATGCAAATCTGCTTGACTATGTCAGGGTCTCCAGAGCCCGATCACTTAAGACATTAAGCCCTGAATTGGAGAAGTTACTGACTATATCGGGGGAGAAAAATGTGTGATTTAAAGGAGTAATTCCAGATGACCTTAATTAGGTCAACCTGATTTCTAAGACACATCCATTTTATTTCCAGATGTTTCAATTCCCAACTGAAGTACTTCTGGCAAATGAGCTGTAAAGCTACTGGTGTTATTTATTTATTTAGTCATGTACATATCTATTCATTTCTTTCACTTTTAGCTGAATAATGAGTTTTAAGAATAACTTTTGGCAAGCTATGTAAAAACACTGTGGCTTATATATTTGCAAATGTATATCACTAGATGCATTTGTAGAACTAAAGTTGGGGATTGAGTGAGAAGCTCCGTGTTTCATTGTACCAGCTAAAACTAAGACGACAGGCTTTATTTCAATTGAAATAAAACCTGAAGGTTTTGCTGTGGAAAGCTGTCTCAAGCTGCCTGGCACTCTGCCCAGGAGAGAATCTTTGGTAGTGTTCTCCTTTAGACTGCATCAGCTTCAGCGATTTTTCTTAGTTAACATTAAAATTTTAATTCTCTGAACAGTATAATTCATCAGGATTTTGCCATTGTTTCAACCGCTTTTTTCTTTCCTACATTTTATAAAGCAGTTTATTTCAAATCAAGACCCTTGCATTCACAAAGTGAATAATCTACATTTCGCTGACAGCTGTCCTTTCTAAATTCAATATGATATTGTCATTTAAAACTTGGAAGTGCATTTAATTACAAACTACTGCAGAAAACTGAGCTCAGGATAATAAATATTCTCAAAGCCCAAAGGGTGTTTTTTTTAAAAAACTACAATTCCTGACTTTATTTTCATGTAAGTTTTCAGGGGCCGGGGGTTATCAGTCAAAGTGAAAGGTGGATTAAGAAGCATTTGTAGGTTGTGATCTGCTTGTGAGAAAAACAGTCTGCGTTACATCTGCTTTGTAAGAAGAAACTACTCTCTCCAGAAAAGCACTTAGAACGTGTAAAGGAAAAGACTCACAATCCCAGATGGACTAGTTTTTCATTTGTTATTTATTTTGTGTTTGTGGTTTCTCGTGTCTTGATGTATTAGCAAAATGATTTTCCCACGCCCCAGAGTACATATATATATATATATATATATATATATATATTTACACACACGTATATACATATATACACGTGTATATATGTATATTTATGTATGTACATATACGTGAGTATACATATAGAGACATAATATATATACATATGTACACATATATTATATGTGTATTTATTTATATATTTGTATATCTTTACACATATATTACATACATACATGTATATGTATATATGTATGTGTGTAATATATGTGTAAAGATATATAAATATATATATAGAGAGAGAGTACTACCACATGTTCTAAAATGTTACTACAGAAGGTCACTAAAATGTAGTTAACACGTTTTAAAAAAAAAATGATTGTATCAATTTACCCTTGGACATCTATTGATGATTTCATGAGGCCTTGTGAGTGTCTTAAACAGAGTCCTCAGAGTCATTGAAAATCAGATCAGGGTCTCAGCTTCTGCTCAGTTCCCTTGGATTTGCATTTCAGACACCTCTGTTGCTCCCTTCCCAGTGTTTGGGGACAAGGACCTCTAGAGATGGACAATTATGCTATATTTATCATGTATAAGGGTCTCTTCCAATATTAAAACAAAAATTTTAAGTTGAAAAATTTAAATTACTATTCACTTCTCACCTTTTATGTAAAGGTTTTTGTTTCTTCTCTTAGGCTGTTGCTGTAAGGGTTCACCTGCTTTCTCTCCAAAAGAATGCCATTACTCAGAGGCAGCGGGGTTTGCAGCAGAGAGAGAGATTACTCCACATAGAGCTAAGCGGTAAGACAAGAGGAATTTCTTTAATCTGCCTTCCTGAAAATTGGGGAGACAACATTTGTAATGAGAGTTTGACAGGGAGGGCATTAGATAATTAGGTTTGTGAATCAGCTGGGTTGTGGGGGAAAATTATAGGGGTTTGGAAATCTTGTTTTGCCTCAGCTCCTGAGGTCATGACTCGAGGTGAATTGGTTTCTTGGTATAACCACTGGTGTGGATGGGTCAGCCAACCCACTGGACGGCAGGGCCTGGATGATATCTTAGAAACTACCTTTAGGGTTCTAAAAGGTGATGTTATCTATGGAGAAAGGTTAAGAATCTTTAAACTTACCAGCTGGCAGAAAACAGAGGACAGGGACCAAGTATTATCAAGCAAACAAAGGGACAGTGGCTAATTATGATCATTATTTTTAACTAAACCTGATTCTTCATAGATTTTGGGGTCCTTACTCTAGTTCTCACCTTGCACCCCTTCTTCAATCTATAATGGTGGTTTCAAGACATAGCGTATGTCACCCTTCCTCTAAAGGGTAACATTTCAATAAACACTGTTGGCTTACAACTTATTCTATAGTTGGTTTCCTCTTAAATTGTGTTTGAGTTAAATTTCCAATTCTTCTTTCAACTTATTTGGATTCTTGTGTGTGCTTTTAAACACTATGCAGCAAAAATTTAGTGATCACTTTTTATAGGAAGGATGCCACATTTAGATGTAGTGCTAGATGTGCTTCTAGTTACTATGTTTTTCTTTTCCAAGAGAAATAGTTGAAATGTAAGAGAAGCCAAGGATTTTTATGTGTTGCTTCATGGTTTTGTTTTGTTTTGCTTTGTTTCCTGGCAGTGAGAAACCCTTCAGCTTTCTCTTAATCTGAATGTCCAAGGCTATAAATACTCTCTCAAAAAAAAAAAAAAAGTACTTCTTACAGGAAGAAAAGTAACATAGAATCCAAGTTAAAAATGAAATTTTCTTTCTAGGTTATAAATATGGTTACCAGATACAACATAGACTTTTTATATACTAATTTTGCATCAACCAATAAGGACTTGTAACTCAAAAATTAATAATTGAATGAAAGTAAATGTTGGCCACTGAGTTAAAATAAAGGAAGATACCCAAAGTCTATCTGACGGAGTTCTCTTTCCCATCTTTTAAATAGCTTCATGAGCTCACCTTTCAAATTTTCTAAATGGTCCTTGATGGAGGTTGTGGGTCCCAGTTGCCCAAACCCAGCTGACCTGATTCAAGTACTCAGCATAACTAGGAAGTTCCACCAAAGCAAGAAAAGTTGAAAGCGAAAGCATGTAGTAACCTAAAGTAAAACTTGAGTAGCACAGGCAGCATGGATGGAAAGTAAAAGTAACTATGCACAGGCTTTAGTATAACAAAGAGAAATTTTATTTAAGAGTAAAGAGAAAGTTTAGAGCACTTCCAAAGTGAGTTGGAAGTGGGTCCCTCTCACAAGTGAGAAGAGAGACAGAAACCAAAGCAGTGTAGAGGTGTAAATATCCTTGTCCTCTCCATTTGAAATTGCTTGTAACCCTTTCATTGGTCTCTTTGCTCAAGTTCTTCTTTCGCTTTCTAGGCGTTGGGGCACCTTTGTCCTTTCCTATAGGTTGCTGATTATTGTCCCTTCCTACTGGTTATTCATTACCTAGGTTACCTCTGACTCAATGTTCTTTTCCTTTCTTCTTGAGAATCACTGAGTGGGCTGTAACTGCAGCTTGAGAAAACACCCCAGCAAAGAGGAGCAGGTTTTTGAGATGAGAGCCTATTGCTGTGTATAGGAATCATTCACTGAAGTTGCAGGGTTGGTGGGAGCAAATTGACAGGAAACCAATAGTAATATTGGTAGTAAAGGAGTTCAGGATATTTCACCCCACAATAAGACTCCTTGGTATTTTGAGGTAAGGACCTTAGAGATAAAAAGGCATTGGAAGGGACTTTCCCTCTAGGTGCATAGACTAGACTGACTCAACAAAAGGAGCAGGAGCTCTTCCCCTCCCTGTTATCTCAGGATAGTGCAAAAAAGAAAATGTATTCAACCAGACCCCGCCCAAATCATTTTAAACAAAACATCTTTCTCTCAGGTTAATTTTGAAAGCAATCTGTGTCCTGCCATTTATTCATTCTCTCAAGTATGTTTTCATCCTCCCTAGTAAACATTTATGATCCCTGAACAGAATTACCTATATGCCTCCTCTTACCCTGCCCTGTCAAAAGGCTCTCACATTGTGGAGGGGAGGGGAAACTTGCTGTTTTCCCTGAAAATTCATTGGAAGATCAAGTCAGGATTAAAGCAGATTAATGAGAGAGAGAAGTTTATTCACCATGCTCATGGAGAGAAGCAGAGAGAGATTACCCAACACCCAGCGGGATCCAGATGTTATTATTATACATGTCTTTTAGAGAATGAGTGAATGGGAGGAGGGGACTGAGATTTTGATTTTTTTAATAGACTTGATATTGTGTAAATATAATATTACCCAGCTGATTTGATATACAGATTCAACTCGATCCCTGTCTTTATCCCAATAGCATTTTTTTCCTAGAACCTGACAAGCTGATTCCTAACTTCATATGAGAATGTGAGAGACACAGAAGAGCCAACAAAATGTTACCCCAGGCATAATGAGAATTTTGAATTAAAGGCCCTTCGAGATCAACGGAACCTGGAAGATATGTAGAGTCCTTATCTATACAAAGACCAGAAGGACTTACCAAAGAGAATAATGATTTCTTCTGACTTTCCTTGTCACCTCATTATCTTTTGCAGAAAGAAGACCAAGAATGTTACCAGATCTGAATAGACCCATTCACAAGACCATATCCATCTCTCGGGCTCACTAAATTTCCAAAAACAGCCATTTACAAATTAATCTGTTCCAACATCCATTCTTCCTCTCAAATGCCCATTCATTCTCTCTAGCAATCTTCTACTGTCCCTAAAAACAACCACCTATATTCCTCACCTGCACCTACTCCTCTAAAATAAAGCTATATAAATATTTAGGCCCACTGGGATATGGAGAATCACTCTGTGATTATGTGAATACATTTATATGCCGTTTATTTTGTTAATCTGCATAATAGGAGTTGGTTTTCTATGAACTTTCAGAGAGGCAAAGAGAAAAATTTCCCATAGCTTCTACACTGTCAATGGAATAGAATTTTATATTCAAGACATAAACCTTTAAAGTTATTATTAAATGATTCTGAACTATGATGCAAAACAGTATAATGGGGCAGAATGATTTTTTCCACAAATATTATTGTGAAAACCAAAAAAATACAGACGATCAACCATTTGTTCCTATCACATATCTAAATTATCTTATAATAGATCAGAGATCTCATTGTAAAATCAAAAAACTCTAAAACATAGAACAAATCTTTACAAATTTGAATTAGGCAGTTTCTTAGGTATGACGCCAAAAGCATAAGCTACAAAAGAAAAAATAGCTAATTGGACTTTATCAAAATAAAAAATTTTATTTTGCAACTAACACCACCAAGAAAGTGAAAAGACAGTTCAATCCATGAGAGAACATTTTTACAAATTGTACTTCTCATAAGAGACTTTTGTCTATAATAAACAGAGAACCCTCACAACTCAATAATAAAAAGAAAAGCCACCAGATTTAAAAGAAAATGAAATGGAAAAAGTATTTGAACAGATATTTTTCTAAAGAGATATAGAAATGGCCAATAATGCATGAAAAGATGTTTATTATCATTGGTCATTAATGAAGTGCAAAGCAAGAACAATTTGCACCCACTAGAAAGACAGTAACGTGTTGGTAATGATGCGGAGAAATAGCACCCTCCTATGATACTGGAGGGGAAGGGAAGATAATGCAGATGCTTTATAACATCACTGGGTAGTTTTCCAAAATGTTTATCATAAAGTTCCAATAAGACACAGCAGTTGAACTAGAGAGTATATATACCCAAGAGAAATGACAGCACAGATGCACAAAAACTTGTGTGCAAATGTTAACAGAAGCATTGCTCACAACAGCCAAAAAAATGCGAGCATGTCAAATGTCCATCAACTGATGAGTGACTGAACAGCATTTCCCCTATGCATAGAATTAAAGTTTCAAACAATTAATTTATATAGTTTTCTAAATATTCAATCAACTTCACTTAAGAGACCCACCATCTGAAGCCAAATATGTTTGTAAATGGTCCTATACATTTGTGATAGTGGAAGTCTCTGCACAGTCCAGGGTTTGGTCAAGAACAGTGGATTGCTATACCCCATATCATTTTCTAACACACCTATGAAGATAACCAGTAGACAGAAGTGTTGTCATTTATTACCACACTCTGCGCTCAACATCAGAGCAGTGGAGAACATCAAAAGCTGGGAGGTTTTCTGCTTTGGTAATACATGCCTGGGGTGTCCTTATCCAGGAGATCAATATATTAGAGCCTTGGGAAAAGAACCAGATTAATCATCGATGGGCTACTACAAGATATAACTGTACTTCTTCCCTGAAGAGTATAAGCGGGTCTATAATACATCATATGAAGCAAAATATAAAATTCTGGTAACTCCAACATTCTATCATTGTCTTAAAACCACTCTCCTTCAGGCAAAGATCACTAATTTGGTCTCCCTCAAAAACCTCGGCTTAAATTTGACAGCCAAGGCTTTAGGACAGGAAGAGATGGGTACTAGCTAGAACCTGAGGCTGCCTAATTCATCTATAATCTGAAGCCAAGTGCCCAGGAAATACATTAAAATAGAAGAAGAAATGAAGTCTAAACTCCCTCGACATTTTTTCTCTCTCTTTTTTTCAGACACCTTAATAATATTACCTAAAAATAAGTACAAATGAGTTCAGGAATAAATGTCATATACAAGCCTGGAATGTCCTTTCGAGCATAAAAACTTTCAAAAATAAGGCAGCTTCTACCTAAAAATAAATAAATAAATACTATTTTTGATTTTTTGGATCTTTTGCTAGTAGTAAGCAAAGTTACTGCATAATTAAATTGAGTACTTAACACTAACATCACAAAGATAAACCCATGCAATGACTGATGTTTTAAAATTCTCTTCTAGTTACAAAAGAGAATTCAGTTGATTCTCTGTAAAAATAATATCTGGCTTTCTCAAGTAGTCCCTTTGCTTCAGTTCACTGAAAAGCGCCATGTTCAGTAGAGCAATGGATTCCAGCAGGGAAACAGCTGAATTGCGGTATGTCACTCTGTTCTGACAACATGCGTAAGGCAGTCCTTTTGATCCAATTTAGTAGAATAAAAGAGAAAACATCAGATAGTGAACAGGTTTACCCATGCATTTATTCCGTTATACCTGCTTCATTCCCTAAAAGGGGATTTGTAAAGAAAACAAAGAAGTACTAATGGTATAATGTTTAGTTCGGGCCCTGACCAAAGATTTGATTTTTGCTAAAATCTTATTCAAATGTTATCTCCACCAGGAGTGAAATCCAGTCATAAGCCATAGAATGCCATTGTAGTCAATGACGGACTGTGTGGCCCCCTAAGATTCCAATGGAGCTGAAAAGTTCCTATGGCCTGGAGATGTCCTAGCTATTGTGACACTGTAGATCAAAGCATTACTCCTGAAATCTATGATTTAAGTAAAAGGAAACACACCACCATGATTTTTAGAAATATGAACATATTTCCTCATAAGAGCCTCAGGGAGCCTCTTGAGAAGTTATTCCAGAGGAAGGCATCATGATTGCAGGTGATGACTCCCCGCTTTTGTTCTTAAGGATCTCCCAGTGGGACAAGACGCAGAGGTGGAAGCCAGGGATACTGCCGAGGCTGACCCTGTGAAGGCCTAAGCTCATGTCGTGTTCATGGCTTAGCTTTTTACCAAAAAAAAATAATAATTAAAAATAAGCAAATAAATATTGATAATAGATACAAGTTTATAGAATAAGGAAATAAAATACTTTCATACAACTGTATGATGTGTGTTTTAAGCTATTATTATAGAAGAATTAAAAAGTTATAAAATAAAAACGTGTAAACAAGTTACTATAAGCTAAGTTTACTCTATTATCAAAGATAGAAAAAATTTAAAATAAATTCTGAGTATACGAAGTGTACAGTGTTTATAAAATCTACAGTATGTACAGTGGTATCTGAAGTCTTCACTTTCATTCACTACTCACTGACTCACCCAGATCAACTTCCAGTCTTGTAAGCTCCATTCAGGGTGCCCTATGTAAAGATACCCATTTAATCTTTTATGCTGTATTTTTACTGTACCCTTTCTATGTTTAGATACACAAATAATTGCCGATGTGCTATATTTGCCGATGGTATTCAGTACAGGAACATACTGTACAGGTTTGTAGGCAGGAGCACCAGCTCTCATAGACATGGTGTGTAGTGGCTGCCCCCTGTAGGTCTGCGAGGGCATTACGCTGTTTGCACAGAGAGGAAATCGCCTGTCCGTGCATTCCTCAGAGCGTGTCCTAGTCGTTAAGCAAGGCCTGACTGTAATCATCCAGGATCCATAAACATAGGAAGTGGCGGTGAGAGCCTCCGGCAAAACCTCTGCAATCCTAGAAATCACTTTTTCATTAGGTTTGGGTGGAATGGATTCTATTAGCACTTAACTTTCGGCTCTATGTGTAGAAGTATGCTGCTGGAAAGAAACTTCAATTGCTCGTGTTGCTTTAAATATAATACATTGACAAGATTTTTCTTGCTAATTGTGCAATCCTTTGACCTTAAATTTGGAAAATTTGCATTAACTACCAGCTATGCTACAAAGTGCTTGAATAACTTTGAACAATTTTCTGATGTCTTAACTCCTACAATTTTCTCTCATTAAAAAAAAAAAAATGGTGACAACTTCTCTTATATCCATACCATAGTATTATGGTGTGAATACTATATATATGTTAACATGTAACATGTTATATATGTGTTAACTTAGCTTATAGTAACAATATTTCATATATATTTCATATATATACAATATATGAAACATATATATGACATGTATATATGAAATTATACAAGTAGTTTGTGTAGAAATAAAGAAAAAATGCATTTATAATAATTAACATTCTGCAAATTGATTTCATATGAACTGTCAAAGGAACTAAATCAGCTGCAAAGACTTAGAGGATAGATTTGCTACGGTCAGAGAGCAGAAGAGATAGACATTACCCACCTGTTTGGCAGTCCATATATGATAAATTAAAATTCGTACCACTTACGAATCCATGAAAAGTTTTGTATCCCTATTATCTCATTTGGTTACTTAGTTAGTTCTGAGAAACCTTAATATCTCCATGTGTAGACAACAATAAGTGTTTTAGGACCAGGCATCCTAAGCATTATACCCTTCCAAACATTTACTCTTTTTATAAACACAACAGCTCTATGAGACAGAGACTATAATTCCATGTATTTGCAGATGACTAATTAACCTGACTACAATCACCCATTTAATAAATGGTAGCTTTATTAATTAATCTATTAATAGTTATTAACCTTTTTAATTATTATTCTCTCAAAGCCAGGGCTCATGGTCTTAAGGCTTCTCCAGAGCTGAAGCCAAGGCTCACACTACAGCCGTTTACAGAGGCTCTGAGCTCGTCAGTTATGAGGGTCTGTGACCTTCATTTTGAACTGCTTAGCCTGTCTTGTAAATAGTACCTGTGTGTAATGTCGTCATTAAAATGAGAATTAATGGAGAAGTGAAATGCCTTTGTAGAGAGGATCATAATGAAAATGAAATGTAGTATTTACATTTGTAGAAAGCAAACAATCCAACTTTTAAAAATCTTCCATGTGAGGATACATTTCCTTAAACAACATTATAAGATATTGTAAAACACCTGTTAATCTTTATTTCACAGAAAATGTAATATTTCATGTTTAACCAATGCCTCTTAATGACTGTTTTTTACATCTCCTTTGTGTGTGTGTGTGAGTGTGTGCTGGAAAACTACGCCATTCTTCTTGCTTCTATTTACTAGATCAGCAATAGTTGTTTTTCGGTTATGAGGTTCCATTTAATATTTAATTCTTTTCCAAAAAGTGTAAATAATCTTTCACAAAAGAAGAAATTCTTATCAAATTCCAAACATTCTTAAATCACAGCAGTTGTTTTCAATGTTCAACATGTACCTGATTCAAAATGTACCCAAATAGAGGAATGTGATGATATTCATTTAAAAATAAATAAACATAGGCACTCTAGTTGAGAGCAATTTTAGTGTATCACTTGAAGAATGCTCCACTTAAAATTCTGTTTTACCAACTTGGTTGATTTAATCCTGCTTTATATTCAGATAAACTAGCTATTATTTACTGCCTGTAGACTCATTCTTCCACAGGCAAATGCAATTCACTTTTTTCTTTTTTTTTTTTTTTACTTTTCCTTTGTTTGGTTAGCCCATAGTTATTGAAAAGTTAGAAAAAGAATAAAGGTGTGTCTAAATAAAGACAACATGGATGAGATTAAAATTTGTAAATCATTTGACAAAGCAATGAACAAAAGCAATTCACCACCACGATGTGTGTTCTCTGCCCAAAGGAGCTGTAAGTTGTACACAGTCTGACTCTGCTAATGCCATTTTCCTCCAGTGGGTAGGTGGCCATTTTACTCACAAGAGCCCCATAAACTTGCAGAATAAAGACAGTAAGAAAGACAGTTCTGTTTCTCCAGAAAGATGGAAATGGTAGTTTGACATGCTCAACAGTTTATGTTAATGTGGCAGAAAAACTCAGCAAGCCCAGGCAAAACTCTGAAGAAAATCCTCATGGTCCTGGGGTACTTCCTTCAGTCCACCCTATATCTGTCTATGCAAAGCTTGGACTGCAAAGCTGCTGATCACGGATATTAAATCAATATATTTTCTGGGTCATTCTTTAGAAATAAGAGAAGATAGTAATGGGATTTCAGGATCAAATGGAAGGTCTGCTTTTAGATCTTCGAGGATACTCTATACTTCTTTCCAAAAGGACTGTATTAGTTTGCAGTCCCACCAGCAGTGAAGAAGTGTTCCCCTCTCCACATCCACACCAAAATCTGCAGTTTGGGGACTTTGTGATGGGGACTAATCATTTTACCATAAAGACATTTGCACCAGAATGTTCACTGCAGCTCAATCGATAATTTCCAAGTTGTGGAGCAACCCAAATGCCCATCAATCCACAAATGGATCAACAAATTGTGGTATATTATACCATGAAATACTATTCAGCTATTGAAAAAGATGGAGACTTTACATTTTTTATATTTACCTGGATGGAGTTGAAACATATTTTTCTTAGTAAAGTATCACAAGAATAGAAAGATAAGTGTCCAATGTACTCAATACTAATATGAAACCAATATATAAACAATTACATGCAAATATGAACAATAAAACACAAATATAGCTCAGCGTTGGTGCAGGGGGAGGTGGGTGGGAGGAGAGAGAGGGAGAGAAGGATTGGCAGGAAAAGAGAGGGCATGAGATGGGATCTCACCTATTGTGTATATTGTGGGGGTGTATAACACACCCCTTGGGTGAGGGGCTCCTTTACAACTGGAACTTTACCCTGGAAGTGAGAACAATGTAAGCTAAAAATTTGTACCCTCATATTAATTTGGAATAAAAAGAATAAGAGAAGGAAAAAAATATTAGCTGTGTCTGCTGAAAGAATTGAGTGAGGAGAAAAAGCAGCTGGAGCACTCAATTATCTTTTCATCATTTTTTAATAAGCACCAAAGTTCTTTATTCATTTTATCAAATCTTCCTTCTTCTCCATTTATGGTAAATACTACTGTAGAGATAAAAAGAGCAGATTAAGGTCAAGCTTGTGATTCCAGGTTTTGGAGAGGAAAAAACATAAGCAGATTAGGTGGTGTTAGGAAAAGACCTCTGTTAAACCAAGGATAGGTAACTGCCTTCCTGGAGAGGAGTTAGAACCAGGGTCTCAGCTTCAGAATTCAGAATGAGTCTCCCAGTCCAGTGATGCCTGAAGGCTGGAGGGATTAGCAGCACCCACACCAGACCCAGTGCGTGATTTACAGAGTGAGTTGGCACAGCCTTCGCATCCAGGAGCTGCAAGAGATACATAGTGAATGCAAACGATGAAAGCCATTTTTGGCCGAGAATTTCTATATAGTCAGCAGAGGCTCGACAGGGGCAAGAGCCTCTAATGGGTCAGGCCACTCACAGCAATGCAGAGAGCATCACAGATAAGTTAATTTCCATGTTTGGAGTCATATCAACCTTCACGTGTAGTTCAAAACTTTTTTGATGTGGGAGTAGGTTGAATAGTGTCTCCCAAACCCTCTCATCAACTGGAGACCTCTGAGTGGGACCTTTATTTGGAATCAGTGAAGACAAGGTGACACAGATTGGCATCATTACAAGAAGCAAGGCCATACAGAGACACTCGCAGGGGCGAAGACAACGTGAGCATGGAGGCAGAGGGTGAAATGATGCAGCTGAAGGTACAGAAATGCCAAAGATGGCTGGAGGGTAGCCCAAGTTTGAAGAGGTAAGGAAGGATTTTCCCCAAGAGCCGTCCAAGGTAGGATGGTCCTGTCCACACCTTGATTTTGACTTTTGGCCTCCTGAGCTGAGAGAATAAATTTCTGTTGTTATAAACCATTTAATTTGTGGTAATTTGTTGCAGAGCCCCTAGGACACTATTAGAGATGTCATATCTTATTCTCAGAAAACTCTTTTCTGACTATACCCAATGCTTTATCTCAGTACCCCACGTGACTTAGCTTTTTCCATTTATATTTTATGCTTTTTTTTCTCCATCGCATTTGCTTTTCTTTCTGTTAAACAGTAAGATGTTTAAAGGCAAGGATTTTGTTATTTATTCTTCTACTCCTAGGACTTAAGTTGGGGCCAGAAAGTCTGAATGAGTACTTGCAGAATGAATAGTTAAGTGTTTGCTATAATTCAACCATGAAATAAATTGAATGCTTTCTATATCTACTGAAATTAGCATTATGTGATTTAATTAACAATAAATGTCATCACCTTCTGTTTACAGCAACAGCAATTTATTGAGCTAGGTGTTGAGAACACTGTAATCTAAACAGAAGTGATTCCTGCCTTTAAAATGTATAACGGAATGGCTTTTTAAAAATTAAGTAAATGCTTAGAGGGCAGAGGCAACCTGCCCTTAGTATTCAAACTAAGGTCAGATGGATTCCAAAATGTTTGTCTTCGCCTGCATAGATATAATGTCTTTCCCCATGAGAGAGGGGGTGATTCTTTCTATGCCATTTTTATTTGTGTGTGGAAGGAGAGTGCCAGTACTGACTGGTGGGTACTGAGAGTGGGTTTCATGAATTCCAAGTCTCCTAGCTTTACCCACATATGGCGGCTGTCAGCCTGTGGCTTGCAGGATAATCACCAGTGATTCTTTAGATCCACCCCCAAAGAAGTCTGGGTTGAAATCCAAAGATACGTCTTTTAAGAGCCTTCCCTGGTGACTTTAACTTCAGCTCTGCCTTTGAGAAATACAGATTCCGGAATTCTAAGCACACTCCTAAAGGGACATGTGATGTTAGTTCCAACCAATGTGCCTTTGTTCATACCATTACACTGTGAAATGTGCTACCGCTTTTTCTCTATCAACACTAAATGATGTTATTTTTCAAATTTTTGCTTGAGGATCACAAACTTTTTTAACCATTTCACATCACACTATTTATTTCTGCTGTGACTGTCCAGCATTTTCAATGCAATTGCCATTTTACTCACTTTTACTATTCTTGCTTCCATTCAAATAACCAAGCACTTTGTGACTCACTGAGTTGACATCAATATCCCATGTTTTATTTTAAATAAATGTGTATTTAAGTTACTATGCAAAGGTATAAGTTAATAAATTTGGTAAGCTGAATCATTTCTCTGTAATCAAGTGTCTAGGAATATTTTTTTGTATCTGCTCAGAGATACCCATTTATAAAAATTGTTCTAACAAAACCTATCAGAATTGTAAAGCATTATAATTAGTATTGTGCCTGTTTCAAAAATTTTCTTGGAAAATTTAATAGTCATACCTAATAATATTATTTTGCCTAAGGAGGCTATTAAGCCCAGGTAATATAACTGCATGTACTGAAAGGGGTTCTAATGGCATATATATAACCAAAAACCGTAGTAACAGAGGGTTTATTAGTTCACATGACATCACAGGTTAAAAAGAGAGTGTTTTAAAAAATCTGGGTGAACTGATCTCTTCATAAGCAGTCAGCAATGCAAGCTCCTTTTCAATAAATTACTAATGGTATAAAATGCCCTGAACATTGCTGTCCAGGTTAAACTCAGAAATGTGGAGCTCACCATTAATGAGTGGTAGGATATGGCAAAAGTTTTCTAATTAAAAAATCTATATAGTTCTCTATTTACCTACTCCTTGATCTGTTAGTGCTCCTGAACTTGGTTTAAAAAAATTTGATTTTGCTTTTGCACTTTTAAATATAAACAATGTTCTCCTTTCTCTTCCCACTCACAGCTGCAGAATCCCACTTGGATTAATTTAGTGATTTATCGAAAATGAGCACATTGATCGTTCTTTACCCTTCTCTCCTTGGCTTTATAGAGGTGTTCCTGAACCCAACATCAGGAGTAGTATCTGACATTTAAAACCCTATGGAGACTGAGCCTACCTGGTTGAAAATAAATTGCTGCTCATTTTGGTCAAGCTCAATTGGTTTTCTAGAACAAGGCTGAGCTTGATAGTGATGTCATGACCACTCAGCTCCTGTGGAAGAAATTGACAGATTGATCACACTTAGGATGGCAGAGGAGCAATGCCCGGGGTACAAGGCCTGAGGTCCAGCGGGATTCTTGATTTGACTTTGTGGCGAGATTCAAAATCTCTGGCAAAAAGGAAAAGATGACTGTTGTGGTGCTAAGTGCCTCTGTAAAGTGGCTTCTTTATCTGGAGCAGGTCATGCCACAGAAACACTGCAAACGGCATGTATCAACTAAAATAATTGATGCCAGGCCATTTGCAGAAAATTCTGAAGAGAGGTTTCTTGAAAGAGCGTATCATCTTTTTTGAATATAATCTGCCCCCACAATTTCAGAGGCATCTGTCCAACTTTGAAATTTCTTGCACAGTACCCATGTATTACTCATGTGTAAATGAGAACATCTTAAAATAAAATGGCTCACAACCAACTAACCAGATTATGCTGACTATAGAAATTCATAGATTTAGAACTTGAAAAAAGTATGATAAAAAGCCATTGGAGTTGTTTCTTCTCATACGAAAAGCAAAGATATCAGCACTAACCACGAAAGCTGGTCTTAGACTCTTTTCATTATTGATTTCATCCTCATGTATCAAATGACAAACACATTCTAGAGCTTGAGGCCACATGGTAAATACAGTATTTTTCCCCATTACCAAAAAGTTAACTGTGTACTAAGGTAGACTGAGTACAGTTTGATGAATTCCATTATATGGATAGTGGAAGTTCCCATGAGAACATTTGTAGGGAAAGGTCAGGCATTATTCAGGACCAACTGTAAACCTACCCAAGGGACACTCACAAAGGCGAGGGGTGGGTAATGGGGCAGAGAAGTCTTTCTTTAGGAAAAGGAAATGGCTGTTTCACAGTCATCATCTAATTTACTATAAATTACTGTAGTTTTGCTGATTAATTAACTTCAAGTTAGGCATCTTATAATTCTCTTAAGACTCTCATTTTGGTTTGATGTAAATAGAAAATTGTCTTTAATGATTCTTCTTTTTAAAAACTTAAATTTATTTTTTTCTTTTGTTAAACCATGTAGCATGATTTAAATGGATCGTGGGAAATCTTTTTAAGAACATATTTATTCTTCAAATATTTAACACTTACTTCCCTCAAAATAAAGCAGTAATACTATGGACAGAAGCACGTTTATATATGTGTAAGTGTGTATGTGCATATACAAGGGCCCAACAAGTTCATGGGCATTTAAAATACTTGTCGATTTTATTCTAGTGAAGAGAATATATTCCAATAAGAAGGCTTTTCAAAGAGCTTAGGTAGAAATAATGTGCACTTAATAAAAGAAAGAAAAGAGAGGCTAGATCAAATGAAAGAAATGCTAGAAAGATCAATTTTAGAATATCCTTTAGAGCTATATATTGAACAGATTCCTCCCTTCAAATTAAATATGAAGAGATAATGCCAGACCAGAAGGCCAGGTTTCCTGCCTACTAGTCAATTTTTTGTACTCAAAATAAATTGGGTTGTCATAGACCAAAATCCTAAAAATACTCAACTCTGCATAGTTGGCCCAACTCCGAGTAGTATCTTTTCCTGTTTCAGTATGCAGGGGGATCTCCTGCTGTTAAACGGGATAAATGTAAAATCATGATGGCAGCAAAGCCACGTTTCTTCTTAGCATCCACATCCTTCATGTTCAAACAGCCGAAGCAGCAGGAGAGAAAGCGGTTACAAGTGGACTCTGATTTGCAGACACCGACAGACAGAAACAGGGCACTCCTTGGCCCCCTAAAGAGGGAACAGTATATTCCCAGAGCAGAGCATTTCGTAGGCTATTGCTAACTTAATGGTGACAGGAACTTCTTTGCAAGATTTTGGTCTGTCCTAGCTTGAAATGAAAGATTCTTGTTATCATTCCTAAACAGAAACGCACACAGAATACAGTGGCACTTCAGGTAATCTTTCCATTTCCCCAGGATTAGATTGCCACGAGAAGGTAGTTCTGTTGGATTTTGAATGACAGAAGTTGTTAGAAGGTAAAATTTGGCAACCCGCAATTGCTATTTGTCACAATAATCAATCAATGAATCTATGTTTTGAACAAGTGAAATGCTGTTCTGAGTGCTGTCCTATGGAGTAGGAGTAGAACCATAGAAAATTTACTCACGTATTTAAAAGTAGACGGAGTAGCAAGAAAATTAACTCACATATTTCTTTATTCTCTGTTAAGTTCAAATGGATTTATTTAAAAAGTGGTAGACATTTTTGGAAGCTGGCGAAGATTCATGAAAACAAAAAGAATTTGTGCACCATAAGGTTGATATTGTTATAAACACTTGAATGATATCTATTCATTTATTCATTCAACTAAGTCACCCTGTTGAGAGCTTGGACCATAGAAACTAATAAGATAATTGGCCTTTGTTTCCCCAAGGGGCCACCCTCTAATATGGGAACAAATAATTCCAGTATGTATACTTTGAAGAGATAAAAATGCATTATATAGAGTGTTCATACAATTTGTGTAAAATTTAAAACAGTTGTCTGGTAATAATCCTCAAAGGTGGCAATTGAACTGAGCCCTGCATGAAACCCTGAAAGAGCTGTGAGGGGAGGTGGGGTGGGTGGAATTTTCGTCTTTTCAGACCTTGACTGGAAGCATCTCTGACTGAAGAAGTGCTATGGTTGCATACCTGCAGTTGCTTTTCCTAAACAATTCCTGCAGAGAGCTGTCCTCCAGCTCAGATTACATTCAGCAGCCTGGCTCGCTAGACTATTCTCATATTTGGTAATGAGTTAGAGCACAGGGTGACAGCTCTCTCTGTCTCTCTTTCTCTCCCCAGGCATCAATCTACAGTCTTTGTAATCCTCTTCAGGGGAAGATAAGAGAACAAGAGAGGAAAGAATACAGTGTCTTATCATCGTAAACTGCTTAAAAAGATGAATAAAGTTCATTTTTTTTGCGTGTATTAGTAGGCAAGAGCTGCTATAACATAGCACCACAGACCGAGTGGCTTAAACATTACGAATTTATTGTCTAACACATCCAAAAGCTAGAAGTCTAAAACTGAGATGGTGGTAAGGATGTGCTTTCTTTGAAGATGCTAGGAAAAGAACTATGTAGACCTCTCCCTAGCTTCTGGGATTGTCTCAGCCAGCAGCCTATCTCCAAAACACACTGTGTCCTTGAGTTCCAGTTTATCTCTGTGTCCAAATTTTCCTTTCACATGAAGATACCAGTCTTACTAATTTAGGACCCACCTCGTGGCCTGTGTTAACTTGCTCATGCGCAAAGACATTATTTCCAAAAAAGATCATGGTCACAGTTACCAAGAACTGTGAGAACTTCAGTATCTTCATGGGGACATAATTTAAACAGTCACAGCAACAATGTCCGGTGACCCAGTGTTTTTTCTTTTCACCACCGTTAAACAGATATTACTCATGGAAGGAAAGCAGCCTACGAGTAATACTAGGCATTGAGTCTTAGGTTAGTCTACTGTAAGTTATTTTCAATTCTGACGATGGAAGAAGAAATGGTTGAAGGACACAGACACAGAATGAATTATCCAGCAGTTGACTCCCTGCTGGTCTAGACGAGGGTGCTCTTTAATGCCTCAGGAGGCTGAATGCTAGTGATAGTTTCTCTAAATATTTACATATTGTAAAAACATATATACCTTTCAGTCACTCTAAGTGCTGGAAGTACAAACATAAATTAAGGATCTTTACAGACATATACGTGTCATTCAGTAAATTTGGGGATGGAAATAAAATGTTCTTTGAGCACAGCCATGAAAAGTAAGTAAAATTGCATATGCTTCAAAAGAGAATGTGAAAAATATATAGCTAAAAACATTAATAATATTATGTGTAATTATGACATCATTTTAAATATTTTTAAAGTAGTATTAACATAATACACTATATCATTTAAAATTTAAAACACACATCTATACACAAAATGCAGCAGGAAGTCCATGTCTTCCCAACTCTGGTCCTGTTACAAAGAGGAAGGTACTTGTAAACATGACAATTCACAATGTAATTGGTGGTTATAGTTTCTAAATACACTTTTTGATTTATCAACATTAGTTATTTTCTCTTAACTTTTTGCCAGGCTGAATGAGGGCTTAATTTGTTTGCCTACCCCTACTGTCAATATAGAAATATCATTCAAAAACAAAAAAAAAAAGGAAAGAAAATACTGACTAATTCTCACATAAATTGTATTCAATTTTGACCAAAGTACATTACTTAAACATTAATTTTTAATTCAACTTGTCAATAAGTTGTTTACGATTGTATCCTCATTTATAAGTGAAATATGTGTGTAATTTCCCTTTATA